>LZPO01075863.1:13906-26297 GCA_001675575.1 Neotoma lepida | reverse complement strand
AAGCATAGCTATTAATGCCTACACTCCAGGAGGCATCAAAAGGTGTATTGAAAATCTATAGACTGAAAATGCATGTCTTCTTCTTCAATCAATATTTAATGTCATAGCCGGGGACTCTGTCATGATTTATGTCAGTAAAAAGTGTTGAGAAAAGCACAATTCAGCACTTCGGTTATTAACTGGGCTTTAGCTCAGCGTTTTCCAGAATGTTCTCTGAGAGATTCTCTGTCGACAAATGTTTCTGTGGCCAATTCATCAGGACCATCCTGCAGGGTGCGGTAATGGATGGAAACAATCTTAAATGTTGTGACACTTAAAATTACTAGTTGGGAGATGTACTTGAATACCTTGTGCTTCTGTTTCTTTACCCATGCAACAGGAATGGGGTTGTTTGGGTAAATAAGAACATTAAATGAGATAATAGACAAGGGACACTGGGTGAAGTGCCTGCCACACAGGTTCCTAGCTGGAGACACTTGAACACTTTGTCCTCCTCTAGAAGTTACAGGGCACCAGCAAGAGAGAGCAGTGGGAACATCATAGAGGTATGCACATAGACACATGTGACTATTTAAGCATCATGTCTGAACATCTCTCATGGCAGACTGTCATGGCAGCTGTCTTCCTGTGGAGAACATTCATTAGAAACATGGCTGAGATGACCTGAAGAAGCACACTGTAAAATCAAACACAATTTTTGTGCCTCCAACACCAACTACAACGGATGTAAGCAACAGTGGTGAACACCACTTCTAAAAGAGTGTGAAAACCTAACAGGACATATCAGAAACAACCCAGGAAATGACAGCAAAGGCCAAGGCAAGCCAAGGGCTGCTTATTCAAGAAAGGTGCTGAACCCAAAGCATTAACCTTCATGATGTTTTTAACTTAGTATTCTCCACTTTCTAGCTCAGTGACAGCCTTGAAGTAGCAGCCAACATCCCTGTACCTGAGGGCACAGCACATGCCTTGTTCATAATGAGTTACAACCAGCTGACCTTTCAGTTGGCCTTTGGGGGAAGGCTGGCTGCAAGGGTTTGTCTTGTTTCACCTTACTTAGAGTTTTCTACTTTTTAAATTCAGTCCTGGATCCCAGTCCATGGGATGGTGCCAACCGTGCACAGAGTGCGTCTGCCCTCCCCGGGAGGCAGGAAGGGGCACTGTTAGACATCTACAGGGGGAGGTTTTAGCCACTGCTGCACAGGGTAGTAGGGAATAGTGGATGTCAACAATAGACTAGAGAGTTTTAGAAGAAAGGCTATTGAATGAGGTGCTGGGAAGCGTTCTACATATGAGAAACATGGCATTGAAAGTTCTTATTGGTTTCTAGAAATCTGTATGTGTTTTCAAGGCTATTTTTCTTCTCAAGGGAGACTTGGGAAAACCCTGTGCTCCCAGCTTTGGCCAAGTTTGAGGATTTCTGTTTAAGTAGGCAAAGACAAACACAGGGATGTCACCTGCCTGAATGAAAATTGACAGTGTNCTCCAAAACACGCATGTAGGAATGTGTGTGCATGCATATGTATACACACTGTCTTCTGGGAATGACACCCTGGCTTTGGATGGCATGTCTGCAAGTACAGAGCCCTGCTGGCTCCTTGGTAGACTCTTAGGGCTGGCACAACACCCCCACATCTCATCTCTGTGTTCTTCACCCTGTCCTGGCTTCTGAACACTGTAGTGGAGCCCAGAGGGAATGTCTGGGGCTTAGAAGTGACGAGACTCTTAGTCTCTCATGAGGGTGGTTTCTATTACATTGGTCTCAGAGGAGGCATTTCTATACTTTTGTAAATCATTGACACAATGATTTTACATGTTACAAGTCGATGGGGCACGGTGTGACATTTTAATACAAGTGTCTAGTGTGTCATCAGCAAATCCACAGCCTCAAATTTAATATTTATTTGTATTGAAACATTCAAAATTCTTTCTTTTGTCCACCATGATGAAGATAGACATCACTATTGACCACAGACAATAGTAGTCAAATGCCTCTTCTTGACTAACTGAAAATTTGAACCTTTTTTTGTGGTGCTGGGGATTGAACCTTGTTTATGCTGGACAGGCACCCCACCACTTAGTTGAATGCCCAGCCCCTGAAACTTTGTATCCTGGAGCAAACCTTTCTTATAGTCCTGTGGTACCTTCCCAGCCTCGNATAATCACACTCCACTCTTCACTTCTGCAGGCAGTCTGCAGTTACTTTCTACATATGAGAAANATGGCATTTGCCTTCTTGGATCTGANTCATGGTCACTTAAGGTCCTCCAGCNGACAGAATCCCATCTTCTAGTGATGGAAAGTCTGTGTTAATGTACCATGTTTGCTTTATCCCTTCTTCCAGTTGATACTATGTCCTGGCTACTGTGAACAGTGTTACAGTTAATGGGGAGCAGGTGTCTCAACACACCACTTTTATTATTTTAGGATGTGCACTCAGTAGTGGTGTGAGTGAGACATGAGGAAACATCTATTTATCCCAGGTACGACACTGATGATGGATCAAAGAAATGAGCCCACCCAAGTCTAGCTTAGTGAATCAATGAGTTTATTGGTGTTAACTTACGGGAAGGAGCCTGGGTAATTCAAAGATATTTGCACCACCAGGAAGCCCACCCCTCCATGGATGATGACTCCTGAAAGCTGAATCTCTAGTGTTCAACTTGCAGGCAGCTCCTCTTGAGAGTCTGCTACTCATAAATTGATTACTTAGATTTTATAGCCCAAGGAAGGGGCTTTAATGAATCTTGTAAGTTTCATGAACTTTCTGAGCCTTATCAGTTTCTCTAGCACTGTGGTTCTCAAACTTCCTAATGCTGTGACCCTTTAATACAGTTCCTCATGTTGTGGTGACTATAAAGTTATTTTTGTTGCTACTTCATAACTATGATTTTTGCTACTGTGATAATTTTTAATGTAAATATCTGTGTTTTCTAGTAGTCTTAGGAGAGCCCTGTGAAAAGGTCATTTGACCCACAGGCTGAGATCCACTGCTCTAGCCTATAATGAGCCTCCTCCTCTCTTCAAGAAGAAGAATTTCAATCATGAGGAGATAGCTACCCTGCTGTCTGAACTGTATCAAGTGCTATTTCTATTTCTAGGTTGTTTTGGAGTATCCATACTCTTTTCTGTAATGGTCATGCTAATTTATGCCCTCATTAAAGTGTTTGAGTTTCCTACTAATATTTTTTATTTGTTACTCTTTGACTTATATACCCAGGCATGTCCATATGCATGTGTATAATTTTGAGACAGGTTTCAACTAAGCTCCCCAGGCAGGCTTTGAGACTGCAATCCTCCTNCTTAGCCTTCCCAAGAGATAAGATTTTTTTGACACAGGCCCCACTCACTGTAGCTTTGGTTTACATCCCTAATTAGTGATACTGGGCATTTTCATATACTTGCTGGTAGTTCCTATGTCTTCTTAAAAAACTGTATATTCAGATCTATATTGAGTTGTTTGATTTTGTGTGGAGGTATGCATGTATATATGTCTGTCTTGGGTGTAAATGTTTGTATACACGCNTGTAGAAGTTAGAAGACAACNTCCCGGTTTATTCCTCAGACACCACCTAGCTTTTGTTTGAGACAGGGTCTTTCATTGTCTGAAACCTCATCAAGAAGGCCAGGCTAGCTGGCCAGTGAGCTTCCAGGAATCTGCCTGGCTCTGCTTCCCATTCTGCCCGTGCTGGCCTTACAAGCATGCACCATNACGCTCACTTTTTTATTTTGATTCTGGAGATCAAACTCAAATCCTCACTCTTGCAAGGCAAGCATTTTGGTGCCTGAGCCCTCTCCCTGCCAGGGACTGTTTATTTTGATGTTGAGTTTTTAGTGTATTCTGGGCACCTGCCCTCCTGAGAAGTGACGAGTTTGTAGTTATTTTCTCCTATTCTGNAGCTGTCTCCTCATTCTGCTGATGTTAGTGCAACCCTTTTATGTATTTTTGCTTTTACTGCCTATGCCNTTGGGATCATNTGCCAAACCTGTCCGGATATATTTCCCCTATGCCTAGTGACTTTTCTATTGCTGTAACAACACCACAACTGAAGTGACTTCAGGAAGAAAGAGTTTATTTGGCTTTTGGTTCCAGAGGGAGACTCCATAACAGTGGGGGAGGCACACAGCAAGTGGTCAGAGGAGGAAACTGAGAAATCACATATACAACCCCAAGACTGAAGCCAAGATAGAGAAGAGGAAATGGAATGAGGCTACAAGCCCTCAAAGTCCTCCCCCAGTGACTCACTTCCTCCAGCAAAGCTGCACCTTCTAAAGACTCCATAACCTTTCCAAGCAGCATCACCATCTAGGGACCAAGTGTTGAAACACATAAGCTTATGGGGTCATTTCTCATAGGATCACCACTGCTCTCTTCTTAAGGTTCAGTTTGGTATCTTTTGTCTGAGCTTTTANTCATTTAAGTTGACTTTTCTTTATGGTGAGGTGGAGGGCTTAGTTTTATTCTTCTATGTATGGATGCATAGTTTATTTCATTCATCGAAGAGACTGCTTTTTCCTTATATATGCTCTTAGTGNCTTTGTTGCATGTTGCTGCATTTATTTCTGGATTCTTCCTTCTGTCCTTTGGTCTCTGTGTCATGCTTGTGCTGGTGCCATGCCATTTGGCTAGTACAGCCTTGTAGAATGTTTTAAACTCAGGTCATGTCTTGCCTCCAGGTTTGCCCTTTGTTTTCAGGATTGCGTTCATGATTTGAAGTCTTTTGTGCTTGGATGTGAATTTTTTATTGCTTTTCTGTTTCTGTGAAGAATTTTAATTGTCATTGTACCTTCTGAAGGATTTAAATCTAACATTCAAAGTGGGCCTCTCATCTTCTACCTATTGGTCATTGTAATTTGCAATTNAGATGTTTCTCCAGTCACTAGATAGGGAACACCATGTATTAGTAANTTATTGCTGCTATAACAAAGCACCCAAGCCCAGAGGCTTAAAATAGAGCTGTACAGTCTGCTCATTTAGGCTCAACTTATGTCTCAGAAGCTTCACCCAGGTATCTGTGGGGCACTGCACGGTAGAGGGGTTAGCAGATCCTGGCTGGTCTATGATAGAGTGAATAGAGTGAATCTTCTCTGTTTCATGTCACCTGCTATAGTCACTTGGTCTACAATAAAGGCACCAAGAACATGCTTTTGGAAAGGATGGTCTCTTCAATGAATGATACAGGGAAAACCACNCATCTACATGCAGAACAACAGAGGTAGATGCCCAAGTCTTATGTATNCACAGGTCAACTCAAACCAAACACTTAGGTGTAATCCCAGGAGCCATGAATCTATATAAGAAGAAAGCACAAGGGAATTGCTTCAAAGCAAGGGGTGTGGCCAAATATAATTTGCGTTTGACCCCAAAGGTACAGATGTCCAAAGCAAAAATACACAAATGGCTAGCTCACACTTGATCAAGGTAGTAGTTTGAATAGGAATGGCCCCCATTGGCTCATGTATTTGAATGCATGTTATTAGGGAGTGGTACTACTTGACAAGGCCCTTTAAAGTAGGTGCGTCACTGGGGGTGGGCTTTGAGGTTTCAAATGCTCAAGCCAGGCCCAGTGTCTCTCTCTGCCTGCTGTCTGTGGATTTGGGTGTAGACCTCTCAGCTACTTCTCTAGTACCGTGTCTGCTTGCATGCTGCCATGGTATTGCAATGGATCATAACTCTGAACCTGTAAGCCAGCCCTATTTAAATGCTTCCTTTTATAAGAGTTGTTGTGGTCATGGTGTCTCCTCACAGTAATAGAACNCTGACTAAGACAGCCAGAGAACCTCCTGAGTCCTCAGCTTGGACCTGATAGCANTACTCCCATCCCACACTGTATGGACAAAATCAAATCTCGAAGCCTGCCCAGATGCAAGAAGTAAGGAGACAGACTCTGTCTACAGCGACAGGAGCTGAGAGGTCACACTTCAGAGTGCTGTGTGGAAAGCCATAACAGAGTTGGAGGAGCCTGTGACTTGGAGTAGGGAGTCACATTCATAGTGGGGCAGGGGAGGAAAAGGGAGTGAGGGTCAGTGAGCATCATTTACACATACAACAGAAGATGCTGGGGATGAAGATGAACCCAGGGCCACATATGGCCTAGAATCAGAACCATTTCCCTGGTTACAAAACCTGCTGTTAGCAGCAGCGAGTGGGTAGAAATGCTCTCTTGGGAGTTTCCCATACTAAGGGATCTAACAGCCGCGTATGTGCCAGTGGCAGGTGCTTCTGGCTCCATTGGATATCAAGGAACCTATGTGTCTTCAAAGTAAAACATCTTAAGGTCACCATAGCTACCAAATGGTGGGTCATGCTCTACACCCCATGGCACCTGCCTTTTGGTTTTTCTCCCTGTCAAAGGATGGTTTCCCATCAGGAGTGTGTTTGTGTGCCCAGGGACTCAGTGTGGGGTGCTGTACACCAATCAGTTCTGATATTCTGGGGCCACTGTTGTTTACTGCAGTTCTGAAGGTCAAAAGTCCCCAATAGGCTCCACCAGGGTCCGTGAAAGTGCCAACAGGGCCACTTCCTTCTGGAAACTGTGGGCTACAGTCCATTCCCTTCCCTTTCCTGCTTCTAGAGGCTGCATNCATTCCTTGACTCTTAGCCCCTTCAAAGCCAGCAAAGGCTNATGGAGTCTTAAATCTCCTCACTCCAATGCAGTGTCTTATGATACCCTTGGGCCCCTGCCAGACGCCCCCAGCTGGTCTCTGGCCACCAGTTTGTCTGAACAGCAGCCTCAGTTTCATTTGTAACATTATGCTCTTTTTTTCAGCAATACTGCATCCTTTGGTTCCAGGACACAGAATATGGGCTTTAGGCCTGGGGGTGGGGGGGTACTTTACTTGTCCACTCTAGAGAGACTATGTCCTATTGGGGAACATCAATGAGTTAAAGTCTCTACTCTGTGAACTAGTGTGTGTATGTGTATGCCTATGTTTGTGTAGTATGTGTATACTCTGTGGTGTGTGTGTGTGTGTGTGTGTGTGTGTGTGTGTGTGTGTGTGTGTGTTTACAAATAAGTGAGGTAAAAGGCTGGCCATGGGAAGAAAGCCCTGGGACATGGTTACATCTGGTGCTTGGAGAGAGTCAGATGAGGAATGTGCCTTCAGCTGGGGATAGAGATGCCGAGAAAGCCTTGTGGTAGAGGTGTTATGTGAATATGGTCTTGAAGGATGGAAAGGATTTCAGGGTTAAGCTGTGCAGGAGAATGTTCTAGGCAAAGGGAAAGGCCCAGAAATATAGCGACTATGATAGGGATGGATGAGTATGGTGTTAGAATAGTGTGTGAGGTACTTAGCTCTGCTGCATTTGGGGACAGTGGTCACAACCATGACACATGGCCCCTTCCACTCATGAACTCCTCGATTTCTATGAGCNGCTGATTCAGACAGTGGGCAGCCTGTCTAGCAGACCCTGTGGGAACCTGTGCTAGGAGTGTCCAGATGACTGGTTTTCTGACATCAGAAATCCACATATTTAAATGAACTGTTAGGCTCTAAAAGCCCACTCTAACTCAGTTCTCTAAAGAAACTTATCNATTGGGTCAAGTGGCAAGCAGAGTGCCTCCATTTGTCACCTCCAAAGTGAGGCACAGAAAGCTTGAGTGGCTCGCCACAGCCACATAGCTGAGAAGCAGCAAGACCAGCATAGTCAGCAATCCCAGGTTCTTGACACCATAGCAAAGATGACATGACCCTAGTGGCATCCATAGGAGGGATCTGGTCTGAGTGGGCAGAGCAGGCATTGTAAGAATGTTGGTGCAGGGGACCGACCTCAGCTTGCCCAAGGTGCAACATTGCAAGGACATTGGGTCACAGCTCACAGCTGCCCAGGAGAGTCTGCACCGGCTGGTGGTGGCACCANGTCTGGTGTTCTGATTCAGGCATTTATGCAGCACAGTTGCTCTCCTGAAAGGAAGAGACAAGGAACGAAAGAACAGAGGAAGCAAAGGAGAAGAAGCATAAAAACAAAGAAAAACTAAAATTGCTCCTTTTGTCAATGCCAGAAGAACAGCCATTTGGCTCACAATGAGGGGATGGGCAATTGTGATGGCCATTGACACAGGAGTTTGTTAGAAACACTGTTTTTCAAAAATGGAATGATAGAAATCATTATCCCTTTATCTTTATCTCAAGACAATGGGAATTTTATTCCATCTTGTACCCCAATTATGACTATAATGTCTTAGGCTTCTGAAAGACTTAAAAAAAATTCAAAACATCTCTTTAATTTGCATTTCCACCCTTTGGGGCTGAATAGTGGGCCATCCAATAATAAAACTGAAACCCAGATTTCTGTCTGACAAGATTGCCGATTTGCATCTGGACCGAGTTCTTCTGATGCAAAGGCATTTTGGAGTAAAAGTGACATGGGAGCAGAAAGACTGAGCCTGAGTTCTGTCACTTGTTGGTCACTTAACCAAACCCTCCTGTTTGTCCAGCATGTGCTCCAGTTAGCATCCTCTTCCAGTGAGAAGAGGGTTGATTATGTGTCTGCTGGAAGCCTGCTATTGACGGGGGCTGGAGTGGGGGGGTTGGGTGGGTGTGGGGGAGTAGATCTTGCTCGGTTGATTCCTCTTGAGGCTGTAGTAAAGTGCCTGAAAGGATCAAATGAAGGGGGGCTTCTAGCTTGTGGTTTGAGGGTGAAGACGGCATGGGGCTGGCAGCTCTGTGGCCATGAGACTCTTCACTCTCTGGCATCTCCGTACAAGAGGAAGCAGAGACCAGACAGAAAGTGAGAAGGCTCATTCCTTAAGAAATCCCTTTCCTGTAGCTGGACCCCGCCTCCCCAAATAGTGTCACTGCCTGGAACCAAATGCTCAAATGTTTGAGTCTGCGGGGATATTTCAGATTCAGACTGGAGACACCTGCTCCTTCCTGACTGAGCCACCTCACAACTTTGTGACCTGGGGAACTTACTCCAAATCACCATGGCTCTGTTTCCTCACCTATAAAATTCACATCATTGTATCTACCTGACAAGGTTGCTATGAGCATCAGATGGCCTGGCCCATGCAAAGCATGCAGGGAAGTATGAGATGCCNAGGGCTGGATCAATGTTAGTTCTGGGTGTTCATGTCATGGGGACTCAGTCTTTNGCATAGCGTTATGTAATCCCAGTAATATGTCCTATTTTTAAATCCCATCATGATGGAGCTAGATCATTCTGCATCTTGTTTTGTTTTTTTTTNCCCGTGCTATCATTTTTCATGTTTACGCTCAGGATATGGCTCATTCAGCTGGGCTGCTCTGCAGCCATCCCTCTGATTATGCCAGGATTTATCGACTCGTTCTCCTGCTGATGAGGGATGTGAACATCCTCACTTAGATTTCCTAGTGTACATCATAGGAGTCTCTGGGAGGCAAGTACCAAAAGACACCCCCCCCTGAGAAGTGGTGGCCCAGCTGAGTNACGGAATTTACACATCTTAGAACTGGCAAGCTCCCAGCAAGTTACTCCCCAGGAGGTCATTTCCATCACCCCTGAAGTCTAGCTAGAATCCTTCTGTCCATATCTAGCCAACACTAGCTCTCACCGGTATGATAAGAAAAGATAGTATCTTACACCTTATCTTTATCTTTTATTAAGATTTACCTCTGTCACATGTGGGATTGGTGAAGATCTTTTCCCATTCTGTAGGCTGCTCTTTTGTCTTATTGACNGTGTCCTTTGNCTTACAGAAGCTTTTCAGTTTTAGGAGGTCCCATTTATTAACTGTCTATCTCAGGATCTGTGCTACTGGTGTTATATTCAGGAAGTGGTCTCCTGTGCCAATGCATTCAAGACTCTTTCCCACTTTCTCTTATATCAGATTCAGTGTAACTGGATTTGTATTGAGGTCTTTGATCCACTTGGACTTGAGTTTTGTGTATGATGACAGATGTGGATCTATTTGCATTCTTCTACATGTCGACATCCAGTTATGCCAGCACCATTTGTTGAAGATGCTTTCTTTTCTCCATAATATAGTTTTGGCTTTTTTGTTAAAAATCAAGTGTCCATAGGTTTGTGGATTTATGTCTGGGTCTTTGATTTGATTCCATTGATTAGTGTATCTGTTTTTATGCCAATAGTATGCTGGATTTTTTTTTATTACTATAGCTCTGTAGAAGAGCTTGAGTCAGGGATGGAGATGCTTCTGACAGTTCTTTTATTGTATGGGATTGTTTTAGCTATCTTGGGTTTTTTGTTTTTCAATATGAAGTTGAGTATTGTTCTTTCAAGATCTGTATAGAATTGTATTGGAATTTTGATGGGGATTGTGTTGAATCTGTAGATTGCTTTTGGTAAGATGGCCATTTTTCTGATGGAGGTCTGATCTCTAAAATATATAAAGAAACTGGACACCAAAACAAAACATAACAAAACAAAACAAAAAACCCAAATAACTCAATTTAAAAAAAGTGGGATACAGATCTAACAAGATAATCTCAACAGAAGAATCTCAAATGGCAGAGACACACTTAAAGAATTATTCAACATCCTTAGCCATCAGGGAAATGAAAATCAAAATGACTCTGAGATTCCATCTTACATATGTCAGAATAGCTAATATCAAAAAACTAATGACCACTTATGTTGGAGTAGATGTGGAGCAAGCACTATTGGTGGGAGTGCAAACTTGTNCAGCCACTTTGGAAATCAGTATGATAGTTTCTCAGAAAATTGGGAATCGACCTATCCTAAGACCCAGCCATACCACTCTTGGNCATATACCCAAAGGAAGCTCAATCCTACCACAAGGACACTTGCTCAACTATGTTCAAAGTAGCATTATTTGTAATATCCAAAATCTGGAAACAGCCTAGATGCCCCTCAACTGATGAATGGATAAAGGAAATGTGGTACATTTACACAATGGAGTATTACTCAGCCTTTAAAAAACAATGACATCAGATAATTTGAAGGCAAATGGATGGAACTAGAAAAAAATCATCCTGAGTGTGGTAACTCAGGCCCAGAAAGACAAACATGATATGTACTCACTCATAAGTGGATATTAGATGTAAAGTAAAGGATAACTATGCTACAATCCACAGACCCAAAGAGACTGGGTAACAAGGAGGGCCTGAAGCGGGGCACATGGATCTCCCTAGGAAGGGAAAATAGAAAAGATCTCCTGGGTAGACTGGGGGCCAGTGAGGATGGGAACATGAGGGATCAGGTTGAGGGGGTGGATGGAGGGGTAGAATAATGAAAGAGATGTCTTGATGGGGGTANATTTTGGGGGTCAGGTAGAAACCTGGTGCAAGGGAAACTCCTGTGAATCTACAGAGATGACCTNAGCTAAGANTCCTAGCAATAGTGGATATGTAGCCTGNATTGGCCATCTCCTATAATAAGATNGGTGACTACCCCAAGTTGGGGGAATCCTGTTGAGGAGANGGAGAAAGGATTGTNTGAGCCAGGGGGGTTGGGATTGTCTCAGGGGAACCCACAGAAATGGCTAATCTGAGCTCATGGGAGCTTGAAGACTCTGGACTAATAGCTGGGGAGCCTGTGTGGGACCAACCTGGGCTTCTGCATGTGTGTGACAGCTGTGTGGCTTGGTCTCCTTGTGGGACTCCTGGCAGTGGGAGCAAGGCCTGGCCCTAGTGCTTTGGCTGGCTTTTGGGATCCTGTTCCTCATACTGGGTTGCCTGGTCCAGCCTTGATAGAAGGAGAGGAGCTTGGTCCTGCTTCAACTTGCTTTGCAATGCTTTGTGACACCGATGGGAGGTCTGACCCTTTCTGAACAGAAACAGAGGAGTGGATTAGGGGTGGGGTTAAAGGGAGGAGAGAATCGGGGGAGGGGGGAGGCTATTGGTAAGGATGTAAAGTGAAATTAAAATAAAATAATAAAAAAGATTTACTTTTTTAATATGTGTATGTGTCTATGTGTGAATATATGTGCATATAAGTCTCGTACACATGGAGGCCAGAAGAGACCATTGGATGCCCCGGATCTGGAGTTCTAGGCAGTTGTAAACCCCCCACTTATGAGTGCTGGGAACTCAATTTGGGTCCTCTGCAAAATCAGGGCTCTTAGCCAATCTTGGACTTCATGATTNGTTCTTTGAGTTGCATTTTCTACTGTTAGTAAGAACGAGGCTCGTGAAGTACTTACTGCCCATTGAGGTTCCCAAAGGCCAAGATCCTTCCAGCTTTTTGCCCATTTTATGCAACAGTTTAGCACATTAGACAGCGTCAGTAACAGGATATATGAGCCATACTCCATACTTGGACACAATGCTTCTGATGTTTTGCACATTCTGAATGTTTGTCTTAGGCTTTGGATGGTCAACTGTCGGCAGGTTAATGTCACAGATTTCCCAGTTTGCTAAGGGTTTGATAAAAAGTAGAGATGATCACTAGTTTCTACTTAAAAAGCATATTATATATATGTATATATAT
>LZPO01075862.1:701191-732437 GCA_001675575.1 Neotoma lepida | reverse complement strand
TCTGTGTTCTGCAGTTAATGTCACCGTACTGTTTATTGCTGTATACCTGCTCCTAGGGCTTTTTGTTTTGTTTTGTTGTTAATTACATTCATTTTATGTGCATGTGCATGGAAGTCAGAGGACAGTTTGTGGTAGTTGATTTGTCCTTCCACTGTGTGGCTTCTTGAGTCATGCCGGATAGCACNTGTTTTTACCTTTTGAGACATCTGGCTGGCCCCTCCTCTAGGTCCTCTTGGATGGTTACCTGATGATCTGTGTGGATGGGGGGCCCTCCACAGATGGCTCAGACTGGTTCTGCTACCATGCCTCCTCCCATGCCATCTTCCCAGCCACTTTCTGCCAAAAGAATGACATTGAGCTCACACCCCCAAAAGGTAAGGCCTTGCAGCACGGTGAGGCCACAAGCCCAGATCCCTGATGTGTGGCACCTTAGTGTGAGAGAGATGGTGCGCATCTACAGCCACCACTAGCTTTCCTCTGCCTGGGCTGCCCCAGCACGATGTGTGGCTGGTGAACAGAACTGTGTGTCCTGAAGCAGTACATGACCTGTGCAACAGGACTGTCCCGGAGCAGATGTCATCCTGGGGAGAAGGACAGCTGCAGACCAGGCTGCAGTGATTCCAGCAGTGTGCTGCTCTGCCCCTTGACCCACTTCCTACTTTCTGCCCCTTCCTGCTTCTTCATTGGAATGTTCTGCCCTCTAGGGTATGAGACACAGCCTTTCGACTGGGATATCTACTTGGAGAAGACCAAGTCCAAGGCAGCTCCAGCAAGACTCTTCAACATGGTGAGGAGACTTTGCGCTGGCTCAGGGAGTCTGTGGCAGCCTGGATACTGGCTCTGCTCACNGACATCAGTGGTGGCAATTTCAGCCACTTCTAGAAAAGTCTGTGACATGGATGCTCTCTGAGCCACAGTGTAGACCAGTCCTTTCTCTACAGAGGGGCTGGCACTAGAGAAAAGGAGTTCAGTGGGTCTCTGTCTGAAGGAACCTTCTCCAGTGGCCCCTCTCCCCACTCCTAGTTCTCCCAGCAGCTCCTTGCCTACCTGGGTGAGCCTACTCAGGCCTAGCACTGGTCAGCTGGGCAACTGCCTTTTTCCCCCAACCAGGACTGCCCCAACCATGGCTTCAAGGTGGGCATGAAGCTGGAGGCTGTGGACTTGATGGAGCCCCGGCTCATCTGTGTGGCCACNGTGAAGCGAGTTGTGCACCGTCTCCTCAGCATTCACTTCGATGGCTGGGACAACGAGTATGATCAGTGGGTGGACTGTGAATCCCCGGACATCTACCCTGTGGGCTGGTGTGAACTCACCGGCTACCAGCTCCAGCCACCTGTGTCTGCAGGTCAGGTGGGGGCGGCAGTGCTGAGAGCACTTGAACTTTCTTCACCTCTCTTCTTTCCTGCTAACTGCTCCTCCCCATGCCCAGCAAAGTCCTCTGGCAGGAGATGGAGAAGTCTCCAGGTTTCTCTAGGCCAGCGGTTCTCAACCTTCCTAGTGCTGTGACCCTTTAATATAGTTCCTTATGTTGTGGTCACCCCCAACCATAAAATTATTTTTGTTGCTACTTCATAACTATAATTTTGCTACTGTTATAAATCNTAATGTAAACATCTGTTTTCCAATGGGCTTAGGGGTCATAGTCCATGGGTTGAGAACCATTGCTCTAAGCAGTGTGTGTGCTCTGCCTCTCACCCTCCTCCTGCCCTCTGTCTCCCTCTCCCGCAGCCCTGCAGAACACCTTTCTTCATCTCGCCCGCTCTGTTCTATGTCTGGGCCCTTGTACACCCATACTCCTTGAGCAGCCCTGGTAACAAGAGGGTGGATGGGATGACTGTTCTCCAGCCCTTCTCCGTCCTGTTCTGTGTCCAACGCTGGCTTCTCTATTTGGAGCACCCCATAGTTAAGGGCCAAGGGTCTTTTAGGAGGTGTCCTGTACCCTTCNAGAACTCTCTTCTTATCTCTTTTGTTCTTTCAAACATTAGAACCAAACACACCTCTGAAGGGTAAAGAGGCCACAAAGAAGAAAAAGAAACAATTTGGGAAGAAAAGTAAGTGAAGCCCCAAAATGCCAAGCACTGGCTTCGGGGGTGCTGCCATGCAGAGGTCTCTCTGGGGTGCTGCCATGGAGAGNTCTCTAATTATTCCTTCCCTCTTCCTAGAGTGTGCCCCAGGGGACCTTGTGCCTTAGGGGATCGACTGTGTGGTGAGGAAACAGGCTGAGATTGGAGGGGGAGAAGAAGAGGGGGTATTACCTTGCTGCTGCATGCCTGCAGCACCTGTCACTGTTAGGTTCTAAGGAAAGGCACAGAGAGAAAAGAACCCTGGCTCCCAAGGCTGCTCTTCCCTCACATCCTCCTGAGGCAGCTGAGTGGGGCCAACTCCCTGGCTGTCAGGAGCCACCCTTAGTAGATCATGGGGCTGCAAGAGGAGGGGACAGAAGGGCAGGTGACAAGGCTGTAGAAGGTGGCTCTACAACATGGCCACCAGGTGGAAGGAGAAGAGGACGGTCTGCAGGGCACAAAGCCAAAGCAGGGACCAGGTCCCTGGGCAGGAGTGACATTTGAATTGAGACTGTGCTGTTCAAAATGGGGGCCTGATTGTGTCATGTTACAATTAAATCAAACATCAGAAATCTAGCCGGGTGGTAGTGGTGCACGCCCTTATTCCCAGCACTTGGAAGCTGAGGCAGGTGGATCTCTTGAGTTTGAGGCCAGCCAGGTCTACAGAGTGAGTTTAGAACAGCCAGGGCTACACAGAGAAGCCCTGTCTCAAAAAGAAAAGAAAGAAAACTAGCAGCCACAATTGCTCTGACCTCAGGCACCTGGCCAGTAAGGGGTATTGAGAATTGGAGTCCAGGTCCACTGTTCCTGTACCATACTGCCTGCTAGCACCAACGCTGGGTGTGTTTTGTTTTTATTCATAGGGAAAAGGATCCCGTCAGCCAAGACTCGGCCCATCAGACAGAGCTCCAAGAAACCCTTACTGGAGGATGACCTGCAGGCTTTGGGGGTCTCATCGGAGCCAATTTCTGATGATAGTAAGAGCTGCTGGGCTGGCTTGAGGCAGGGCCAGGCTGTTCCATTCTCAGGTGTGGCCTCTGCTCTTCTACCTGGGCACAAAAGAATAGCGTTGAGTTTGAAGGGGATTTTCTAGGCACCAAACAGGGTTTGAACCTCTGGAACTGGAAAGCCTCCTAAACACCCAACCAACTCTGAACTGGGCAGAATCTCTCCAGCCAATGTCCTGGCTCCAGCTTCCTCCCCCACCTCTAACTACCCACATGCTCACAAAGGTGGGTGACAGGTTGGTAGATGCAGATTTCTGGCACAATCTTCCTGGCTAGGGCATGCCTCTGGCCTTTTTTTTTCCCTTTACTCATGTATATTGGGATTGCTCGAGTGAACCACAGCCATCAGAGGACAGTTTGCAGGAGTTGGTTCTCTCCCACCATGTGGGTCTCAAGGATCAACCTCAGATTGTCAGCTTGGCTGCAAGTGCCGTTATCTGTGGAGTCGTCTGACTGGCTGTACCTACAGCCTTGGGCCTTTTCTATTGCTGCTTCTGGGAGGGTGAGNAGGAGAGTGAAGGTGGCTACTTAGGCTCCCTGTTCCCCCCAAAGGCTCCCCCTCCCCCAGGGAAACCCCTTTACTAGCCTGTCATCCCACCCCAGGCTGTCACACCTTCACATACTCATTCTCTGCTCCCCCACTATCCTCCCTCTCCCCAGTTATTGCTGTGTGTGTGAAGGAGGAGCACCAGGACATGTCCTCTCCTGACCGGTCACCCAGTCCACAGCTGCCCCTCCCCATTGAGAGCATCAAGCAGGAGGGGGACCAGTGAGCCTTCCCTGGTGTCATCCTGGACCCTCGCTGAAGCCAGGCCTGGCCATGGAGCAGAGGAGGCCCGGCTTTACTGCTGTGCAGTGAATGGACAGCCTGGTCTTCTAGGGCCCACCTCTGCCCACTGGCCAGGCTTATAGACTGGGCAGTTTGAGTTCTAAGTGGGCCTACTTGCTGCACCCTCAGCACACTGGAAAACTGAACTGATGCACATGTGTCTACCCAGGCAAGTGTGGAAGTAAAGTTATGGAGCAGCTGTGAGTGGGCAGCCCTGGTAGGCACTGGGTGTGAACAGAGCCACCTCTGCCTAAAACAGACTGAGGGCCTCGTGCCTCCTGGGGACATCCTGCACTGCCTAGTGCCCTAGGGCCCCACTGTGGCAGGTAATTGAGAAGTGATCAGGGAAGTAGGTTTGGGTGACTTGTGAGTGGCCTTGACCTCAGGATCAGTGGGAACACCGACTTCTGTTCTTAAAAGAAGACCACAGCAAAAGGCAGGTTGGGATTACTTGCAGGGACCTGTGCTCCCAGGCCAGGCTACTTGCTGCCAGGTACAGGATNAGACAGTAGTTTGGCCTTGGGGATCCTGCCTGAGTTATGCTTCTCGAGAGCCTAGCTTGGACCTAACATTTCCGTTTCCCTGCCTGGGTCAGCCATGTAACTGCTCAGCTCGCTGTCTTTTTAACATCAAGTTTGAGCTTTCGTTTTTCCCAGTCACACACTTTTTGTGGGTTTTTTTGTTTTTGTTTTTGGAGACACGGTCTTTCTATGTAGACCAGGCTGGTCTCAAACTCAGAGATCACTTGCCTCTGTCTCCTGAGTGCTGGCATTAAAGGCGTGCACCCGGCCCCAGTTAGACACTCTTGAAACTGGTCATGTAGCCCTCCAGCAACATCTGGGAAACCAGTGGGGCTTCTGCAGTCAGCCCTTTCTGTTTCTCTGTTTTGGAGAAGCAGTGTGGCCTGTGGCTCCGTGTCCGGTTGTGGCTGTGCTGTGTTGCACAGTCACCTTTTGCACTGGTCAGTCTGCACCATCATCCTGAGATGTGCTAAATGGCTTTGCTCAGGACCTAGGCTGGGTGCATCCCTGAGGTGACACATGAGTGATCAGGCTACATAGACTGGGCGAGTTCACAGAGAACTCAGTCCTGACCCATCTGCTAAAGACAGCCCACCCTGTGCAGAGCCTAGGCCATGAAAGACCTTAGTCACCNCCTGATTTCCTCAGAGGGTAAATAGGTTCGAAAGTAGATGGAGGACCGCAGCAAAAGGCAGGTTCGAATCCCAGCACCCACTCATAAGCACCTGTAACTTGAGCTCCAGGGAGCCCGCCCCTCTGGTTTCCATGGGTACAAATGTGCACATAAACATGCAATTAAAAATAAATCTTTAAAAAAAATAAAGATGAGGTGATATCCGGTGAGTGATGGGGTATCAGGGGAGCATGCTGGGAGGATGTCAGGATACAGGCCTGAGTGCACCTGTAGGTGTCTGGNGCACGAGAGCCCCTGACGAGGGTGGATGTTTGGCCTTCATTCCAAGTCTGGCCTGGCCTTCCCAGACTCCCTGTCCTTTCCACAGATGAGCAAAGGGAGCTATGGTGAGCATTAGGTGAAATGTCAGAGCCTGGGCTGGCTAGACCTTAGGCTTGCTTGACTCCAGATTCTTGCTGTTCTACTAAGAAACAAAAACAGGGTCTCATGTAGCCCAGGCTGACCTCCATTTCTGACCTTTCGCCTCCTGAGTGCTGGGCCTGCAGATGTGTGCACCACACCTGTATGAGACAAGGCCTTTGCTGCAGTCCACCCTGGAGAGTCTATTACATGCCACTTCAGCTTAAGTGTGAAGACACTTACCACACAAAGGGATAAGCAAGAAAGACTGCCTTCTGTCTCCACAGCAACCATAGCTGTATTGTCATTGGTGGTTCTGGGAGCTCACCTGTCCCTAGTTCCAACCTTGGCACAAAGTTGGAGCATTAGTGTTAGTGCAACNAGAAATGCACATAACTGATGTCACTGCTGCCAATGGGTCTGATCCTTGGTCTCACTATATAGCTTAGGCTGGCCTTGAACTTAACCACACCTCAGTTCCCAAAGTTATGGGACGAGGTCTCCCCCNCACACACACACACAACACACACAGGGTCTCTCTGTGTAACAGTCCTAGCTGTCCTAGAATTCACTTTGTAGACCAGGCTGGCCTCGAACTCAGAGATCACCTGTCTCTGACTCCCAAGTGCTGGGATTAAAGGTGTGNGCCACCACACCTGGCGGGTGGTTAGCATCCTAAAGTTCTTTCCACACACCCTACTTCATCCACTGGAGGCTTTGCAGTGACCAATAGACCAAATCTCAACACTTGAGGAGGCACCCTCTGCTGCTCAACCTTTCTGGAGACGCAGTCTTCAATCCTTTGAGGGAAGGAGAGCCTTCTATGCTAGATGTTAGGTTAATACATTGTAGACAGCTAATTCATTTCTGTGGCTGCCCTTGTGAGGTGCATCCTGGCTTCATTTACAGATGGGAAAAAGGGAGACTCATAAGATACACACTGGTAGCTTAAGTAGACAGGATAAATGACAGCAATGGGAGTGAAGCCTAGGTTCGTTACTGGGACACTCCTTAGTAACCTTTCATGTACCACATACCAAGCCTGATGGGGTGTGATGTGGACCAGCAGGACAGTTAAGCAGGGTAAAGGCACTTGCTACAAAGCCAAGGACCTGGGTTTGATCCCTGGAACCCACATAGATGAAGAGAATGATTCTCTTGGATTATCCTCAGACCTTGTGCACACCATGACACATGTACCTGCACACATACAAATAAATATAAAAAGTATATGTAAATAAGGGGTGGCTTCAAGAGGAGTGTGGGGACCTCTTAGGCTGTTGGATCCATTTTGATTTTATGGAGATAGTCTCATGTCGCCCAGGATGACCTTCAATGTACCCCCTGCCTCCTCCCAGGGTGACCTTCAATGCACCCCCTGCCTCCTCCCAAGTACTAGGATTACAATTGTCACCATCTCACCCTGTTTCATCCATTTCTAGTGCTGGCATCTGGGTTCTAGGCTATTTTGATGTAACCGTTGACTAACACAGGCCTGGAGGAAGGGTGATGCCAGTGAGTGTCGATAGTGTGATTTTGCTACTGTCCCTACAACTAGCTCCAAATCTGGCTCCTAAGGAGGATTTATGTCCTGCAGTTTGAGATCTTGCTTTTGTGTGTGCACATGCTTACATCCATGTGTAAATCAGAGGGCAGCCTCGGGTGCCAGTCCCTGCNTTCCATCTTAATGTCTGCCTGCCTTCCCACCACCTCACCCCTGTCTCAGACACCCCCATCTCTCATTTGAATGCTGGTGGAAGCCAGAGCGGTGTTTGGTCCCCTGGAGCTGGGATTACAAACCTTTGTGAGCCACTCCACGTGGGTAATNGGAATCAAACTCGGCTTCTCCACCAGAGCAGTACATGCACTTAGTATCTCTCCAGCCCTGGGGTCTCTGTTGTTTGCTGTGAGCCCAGGCTAAGGGAGTTTCTCCCTCAGGAATGAGCACTGGGATTACAGATGTTTGTGCTGTGTGTCTGGGAGTTCAAGCCTGGGCCCTCAGGCTTGTGTGGTGAGTGCTTTATCCACTGAGCTAGAAGTGAATCCTAGCCCCATAGTGAGGCTTTCCTTCCTCACTCTAAACCTGCCTCAGTAAAGAACAGTTTTCCCTAAACTGTGTTTCCCTAGAAGATAATTGAATTCCCAGTAACTCAGAATCTGACCTCTTGGAATTAAGGTCTTCACAGAGGTAATAAAATTAGAAGGCTATTGTTGAGCTGCTCTCCTTATGAAGAGAGAGATGTGTACAGAATGATAAAATGAGGGAAGCCTGTGTGAGGAGAAACAGTACCACACTGAAAGAGACAGATTGGGATTAGAAATTGTCACAGACCACCACTGGCCAGAAGCAACAAGATGGGAGACTGTACTCCAGGCTCCAGGTGAAAACCTCCAGAACAGGCACATTGCTGTGGTTACCCAGTTTGTGGTTCATTCTCATGGCAACCTCAGGGAACCAACAAACACCATTTAATTGCCTCAAGTCTTCAGACTCAGAGCCAGGAGAGGCACAGCTCTCTCTCCACCTTGCCAGAACCTGATTTCTCTGTTCATTTCCCTCTAAGACACAATCTCCTCATTTGGGACTCCACACTTGGCCTCACCTGTCTGCATCAGGGCCTCCTACATGTAGGGGCTCACCCTGCAGCTGCCTGCAGCCTGCTCAGCCTTCCTTCACTGATACATCAAGACACTTAGCTACAAGTCTCTATAGTTCAGAGAGACGGGGAACGAGATGGAGGAGTTGGCAAGAGAAACATCCAGACTTCTTTTCTGAGGGATAAAAGTTTCTTTAGTCTTCTTGTCCTTGTTCCACTCTGTTCTTCTTTGATTTGTTCCTCTACCCTGATGTTTCCCTTCCTCTGCTGTCCCGAGGACTTCCTTCTACACTACTTCCTGTTTTCCTTCTACGTCTTTCCTGCTGTTTTCCTTCTCTCTTCTTTTGTTTTTTTCCCTTACAGCTTATATACCCCAGCAAAATCTCTCAAGAAGTATAAAAATTACAATGTGGTTACATTCTTTGTTTTTGTTTTTGTTTTTTTGAGACAGGGTTTCTCTGTAGCTTTGGAGCCTGCCCTGGAATTTGCTCTGTAGACCAGGCTGGCCTTGAACTCACAGAGATCTGCCTGCCTCTGCCTCCCGAGTGCTGGGATTAAAGGTGTTTGCCACCACCCGGCTTTACATTCTATTTTTTAAGTGAATGATTACAATGACTACAAGTAAAAACCATGTTTTCCATACTCCTACATGATTAAACAGTTTACATATTACAAGTGAAAAACAAGTTGTCCCAAGAACCCACATCCATTCATGTCCAAGCAACTTGTTATAGAGTAACACAGTGTAAGCAAGCAAAGGTATTTTTCTAAGCCAGTTCTTTTACTGGCAGGCTGCATTTTGCAGTTACAAAGAAAGGACCAATCATTTATTATTTAAAACTATAAAAAGTCTTGAATCACAAATCTAAACTTTTATGTATGAAAAACAGTCAGCTCTACTTTAAATCCTCAGGGTGCATACCCGTTCATCAACAGTTTTTTATATCAGAAAAAGCTGAGGGCAGAAATGGGCACAAGGAACCATCATTGACCGACAACCCCATCCTAACAAGAAAGGCATGTCAGCTAATACTAACCGGGCTGCTTTGTTCTTGTTCCCTGACCTTAACGAGTCCCTCACTCAGCTCTGTGCCTTTCTAAACTTTGGGTTTTTCACCTCAAAGCTATTAACAAAAACATCTTAATCTAATCTTATTAACAATTCTACATCTCTAAATTCTTTCTAAGGTGGTGGTTGAATCATTAATCTGCTCCAGCAGCAATGCTTGGAAAAAGTCAATCATTATTATTTTAAGTACCAGTAACACTGCCCAGGGAGGGGCTAGAGCCCCCTGAGAGTTTTCATAAAACCCATAGATTATGAGGGACGGGATGTGGTGGTCAACAAGGCAACAATCAGAGCTGTGCTCAGTAACAGCATAAAGTCCTCAGGACACGTAGTCCTCAGGACACGTAGTCCTCAGGGCTTTGCCTCTCCAAGGCTCACTCAGGTATGGCTTTGCCAACTGCCCAGCTGTGTTCCATGAGTTCCAATGCTGCCTGTTGGTCCCCTCACATGGCCCCCAACATTCAAGGACCTGAATCACATCAAGTGACATCTCAACCTGTGACTGACAGGTGCTGAGAGGCAGAGCCAACACACCTGAACTTCTGTTCTCCTGCCAGGTCTATGAGGTCAGGATGGCAAAGGGTGGAGTCAGCATAGATCCAGTAAAAACAGGACTGGGATAAATAGGCTGTGGTGTCCAGTGAGGAGAGGGACATTACCCGGTTTAGGAATCACAAGTCAGGACCAAGAAAAATCAGGGCTGTGGCTTCCCAGCAGCTTTGGGACCCAGCCCCGCCTCCCACCTAAGGGCCAGCCTTGTCTGTTCCTCGATGTCTTCTGCTGATAGAGCTTCTCCTGGCACTAAACCTGGAGGTTGGTGTCCTCTTGGCCTTCCTGGCAGTCCAGCCTGGGCAAGCTTCAAAGACAATAGCTGCAGCCTTCACCTTCTGGCCACGGACACTGGGNGGGGTGGCACAAGTGGCCCCCACCCGAAGGTTCAGCCCAGTGAGCCACCTGAGGAGGAAAGAGAGATGGAGAGCTCACTATGGGCATGCATGGGGACATACCCTGAGGGGTATGAGGAGGGGACTTAGAGCAGTGTACTAAAGAGGAACAGTCTACTGAGAGTTCTGGCTGGGTGGCTCGCCTCCAAGTCACTTTAAACCTCTGTTCCCTTCTGCATAAAAAAGGGGATAATAAAAACAGTAGCAGTGCTTACCATGTACCAGACACTGTATCATCAATTTATAACTGCTAATATTACTTAATTTTCCAGCAGCCACAACGATGTAGATTGGATTGCTCATCCTTTTCACAGATGAGCAAAGGGAGGCTATGGGGCTTAGAGACGTGAGAGCCTGGGCTGACTAGACATTAGGCTTGCTTGACTCCAGACTCTTGTTATTTTATTAGGACAAGAAAAACAGGGAAACAGGGTCTCACATAGCCCAGGCGGAGTTCAACTTCTGATCTTCCAGCTTCCCCCTCCTGAGTGCTGGGGTTACAGATGTGTGCACCACACCTGGTACTTATGAAGCACTAGACCAACTGAGCTGTCCCCAACCTTTGTTTTCCTTTAGTCCAGGCTGACCTTAAACTCCTGATCCTCCTGCCTCCACTTCCCAAGTGCTGGGATTACAGGCATGGTCACCTCGCCCAGCTTCTTGTTTCTTTTTTATGTAATTGTGCCAAATGTACAAGTGTATTTTTCAGGTCTCAGCACACCAAGTGAGGACAACAACATCCCAGCTTTATGAAGGGGTCAAAGCTCAGTGCACCTGTGCCACTGAGTTCTCTTCAGCTTGACTCAGACTGGACCCACTAGGAAGAAGGGGCCTCAGTTGGAATTGCCTCCACCAGATTGGCCTGTGGGCATGTCTACAGGGCATTATCGTGATTTATTATTGATGTGGGATGCCCCGTTCACTGTAGGCAGTGCCAACCTGGGTGGGTGGTCCTGGGTTGCATGGGAAAGCCAACTGAACAAGCCAGTAAGCAATGCTCCACCCTCGTCTCCGCCTCATTGCAGTTCCTGCCTTGAGCTCCTGCCCTGGCTTCCCTTGATGAACTGTAATCTTTAAGCTAAACCCATGCCAAGTTGCTTTTTTGTTTGGTTGGTTTTGATTTTTTCAAGACAGGCTTTCTCTGTTTAGCCCTGGCTGTTCTCTTGCTCGGTAGCCCAGGCTGGCCTCCAGCTCAGATCCACCTGCCTCTGCCTCCCGAGTGCTGGGATTTAAGGCCTGTGCCACCACTGCCTACCTGATTGTTTTGAGATAGGATCTCACTATGTAGCCCTGGCTAGCCTGGTCTATATAAACCAGGCTAGCCTCCATCTCACAGAGGTCTACCTGCTTCTGCCTCTTGAGTGCTGGGATTAAAGGCTGTTGTCAGGGGGCTGGAGAGATGGCTCAGAGGTTAAGAGCACTGACGGCTCTTCCAGAGGTCCTGAGTTCAATTCCCAGCAACCACATGATGGCTCACAACCATCTNTAATGAGATCTGGTGCTCTCTTCTGGCGTGCAGGCAGACAGAACACTGTATACATAATAAGTAAATTTTTTTAAAAAGCTGTTTTAATGAAACATTTCACTATTAGGATAAGAATTTGTACCTCTATTTATGTTCAAGATATCTGTATATTATCTCTCCTGCAGTTGTACATCGAATGTTTTAATAAAAAAAAAAAGCTGTTGTCAGCATGCCCAGGCCCCCTGTTGCTTTTTGGTCATGGTGTTAATCACAGCAACAGAGACATCTTCCTAGGTCCTCAGAAAAAGTAATGACCTGGCAAGGGTGTATTCATGCTTGGCTTTGAACCTCACAGCCACAGTCCCTCCAGGAAGATAGCTGGACTTAATGGCAGCAGTTGGCACACCTCTGGTGGGGGTTCTGGTGGGGGTGACTACCTGTACAGTGGGAGCAGCTGGCAGTCGCAGTGAAAGGGATTCCCGCTGAGGTCGATGAGCTCCAGCCCGCTGAGCCACAGCAGCGCAGGCAGGGACTGAAGTCGGTTCTTCTGCAGGTACAGGTTCCGGAGCCCTGTTCCCAGGCCTGAGAAGGCCCTGGGAGAAATCTGCAAGAAGTGCCAAGCCCTGTTGTGAGCCCCTGTGGGCTCAGGTGAGCTGCCTCCCTCCAGCAGAGATGGAAGGCCCAAGGTGGTCCACGATGGAAGGGCAGCTCTTTGCTTAAAACTCAAGTTGATCCTATTCCGAGTCACACAATGCCCAGCTTCTTCCAGTTAGGCCTGAACCCCACCCTTATCATCGCCATGCCTCTTAGGGACTCAAAAGCAGGTAAACTGTTCACACTCAAGTTCTTCCATGCCCCTTGGCAGGCCTCTAGCTGCCTGGCCACACCTGAATTCCCTAAGGGTTGAGAATTTTTGGTTTATCTTGGGGTTCTCATGCACTGCCTAAAATGCTTTCCGAAGGAATGTACTCCTATGGCCTGTGCTTCCTGCCTGCACCTCACCCAGCACCCACCTGCTCCAGGCCACTGCTATTCAGGAAAAGCTGCTGCAGCGACCGCCCCACGGGCTGAAAGGCCCCATCTTGCAGAGCCCTGAATGGGTTCCCTGAGAGCTGCAGCTCTATGAGCGCAGGCAGCCCCTCCAGGGCTCCTGTGGGCACCTCTCGCAGCTGATTCCTGTCAAGATGCAGCTTCTCCAGCTCCCGAGCTGGACCCAGCGCCCCAGGTGAAACCTGGGTGATGTGATTTCCACTCAGGTAAAGGCAGCGCAAAGCCCGCGCTCCTGTCAGGTCCCCAGGTGCCAGGCGCTCCACCGCGTTGTCCTGGAGGTGTAGAGAGAAGAGGCTGGGTAGGGCACGCAGGGCAGCCCCCGGGACCCTCAGGAAGCGGTTGTGCTCCAGGTACAGGTAGGCGAGGTGGGGAGCCCCTTCGAGGGCCGCAGCGCTCAGGCCTGAGAGCTGGTTGTCTGACAGGTAGAGGTAGACCAGGCGGTCCAGGCCCGCCAAGACGCCCGGCTCCAGCTCCGCGATGCCGCAGTGCTGCAGGTGCAGCGACACCAGGTGGCGCAGGTCCGGGAAGGCCGCGCGGGGCACCGAGGGGAAGTGGTTGCGCCTCAGGTCCAGGAGCTGGGTGTCGTTAGGGAAGCCGCGGGGCACGGCCTGCAGGCCGCGGCCGTCGCAAGCGCTGTGCCGCGTCTCCCCGACGCACACACAGGCCGGAGGGCAGGGCGTGGCCCTCGCGGCCTCCGGGTGCGGGGAGCGAGGAGGGGCGCGGGGACCGGTCTCCCGCTCCTCGTCCTCGTCCTCCGCCGCATCTCCAGGGCAGCGCAGGTCTGAAGGCCGCAGCGCGTCCAGGGCCTCCCCTCGCAGCCTCCGCGGCCCCCGGCACGCGCCGTCCGAGCGCACTCGAGCCCGCACCAGCCACTCGAGCAGGGGCCGCGCGTGGCAGGCGCACCACAGCGGGTTGCCCTGCAGCCGCAGCCGGCGTAGCTGGCCCGGGCCCTGCAGCGGGGGCAGGGTGGTGAGCTGGTTCCCGCGGAGGTCGAGGGTATGCAGGCGCGGGCAGTGGGCGAAGGCCCGGGGACCCAGCGCCTGCAGGGACCCGTGGTCCAGGGCCAGCTCCCGCAGGCCGGGCAGCGCCAGGCCGTCCTCCTCACCCGTGTAGGTGAGCGGGTTGTGGCCCAGCTCCAGACGCGCCAGGCTGCGGGCCTGGGACAAGGCGGCCCCCGGCAGGGCCTGCAGCTCGTTGTGGTGCAGGCTGAGGCGGCGCAGAGCGGGCAGGCCCGCCAGGGCCTCCGGGGCCAGCACGCTGAGCGCGTTGTGAGACAGTTGCAGCCAGCGGGTGCGCAGCAGTCCCTGGAAGGCCATGGCGGGCAGATAGACCAAGGCGTTGTTGGCCAAGTTGAGGGTGGCCAGCGAGCCAAGGGCACCGAAGGTCCCCGGCCGCAGCTCCTCCAGCATGTTCCCCTCCAGCTCCAGGCGCCTCAGTGAGCCTAGCCCATCCAGAGCCTCCTGGGGCAGCATGCTCAGGCGGTTGGAAGCCAGGTTGAGGAGGAGCAGGCGGCCCAGGCCTCGAAAGGCACCTTCGGCCACCAGCTCCACCTGGCAGTGCTGCAGGTCCAGATGTGTGAGGTAAGGCAGGTCTTGGAAGGCTGCTGGAGGGATGACCTTCAGCATATTGCCCTGGAGGTCCAGCCTCTGGGTGAGCTGGGGACAGGAGCGGGAAAGGAGGCTGTTGCACAGGGACCCAAGCCTTGGCTTCACTCCCTCACCTCTCTGATTCTCTTCAGCCACCGANCCACCCTCACTATGCTCTTTACATTCTTGTCATTGCTCTTGGCTTTCTCGCCCGTGAATACATAACTCCATGGGGCAGAAAAAGTATCTTATNCCGGCACACCCTCAGTTCACCCCAGGACCTGTCANGAACGCAACACTTATAGTCACCCAGGTATCTTAGTCACACAAAATGGATTTTAAATAAATTATGTCGTTGTTATTGGTTTGCTTGGTTTTGTTTTTGAGACATGGTTCTGGCTTCCCTGGAACTCAATAAGACCCACCTGCCTCTGCCTTCTGCGTGCTGGGATTAAAGGTGTGAGCCTTTGGACTTGGCTGTTCTGACTGTTTTCTTCCCGTTTTAGGTGTGGATACCGAGGCTCAAGGCAGGAACTTGACAAACCAGACAGTGGCAAAACCACTGGTGTGAGCCCTGGCTCCTGCCACCCTTCCCCTCTTACCACACTGCTAACCCTTGCCAGTAATACCCCTCTTCTGACCTCGGGGATGGTGTTCGGCACCTCAGTGAGGTTCTGGTGCCGGCAGGTAACGTGCCGTCTGGAGTTGTCACAGACACAGGTCTGTGGGCATCTCTGGGCAGCTACATGCCAAGCTGGACCCAGCAGCAACACCAAAAGCAGCAGCAGGAAGACAGGGGTGGAGCTCTGGGGCCTGGGAGGAGAAGGAGAGCTGATGTCCATGGGGCCTCAACCCTGGTGGGCACTGAACCCCCGGTACAGGACAACTCCTGCCTCAGGACTCCTTCAGGCCTTCATTCTCTGGGCACAGAAAAGTGCCATGGCTTGGCCCCCTTCCCTCACCTCCTTATAGGAGCAGCTTCTGTTGTCAGCTTTGGTTTACTGAGGGGGAAACTAAGATGCAGAAAATCAACCCGCTGAGACCNGACTCTGGACTTAAGACAGTTTGGCAGCAGGAGGGAAGAACCCTAGCCTAGCCCAGGTCTTAGGCTCAACTGGGAGTTCCAGCTGTTGAAGGGCCTGAGATCCCCCAGTCTGCTGGTCAGGGACAGGCTGTCATGGGAAGCAGGCGGCACAGGCCTCTTTACTTCCCCTTTGCCCTCTTGTTACTCGAGTACCACAAGCTGACTGGCCTGATAATGGGAACGGAAGGCCTGGGGTTTGGGCTGCACCAGGCAAGATGGATCTCCCTTGNCCACTCATTTATTGATATACCCACCCACCCTCCCATCCCTCCATCTCACAGCTACTGCCCATCTCATTTTGGGATGATTGTTGCCACTGTGGCTCTCCTGGCCTCCCCTGTGCTCCACCTAGCAGCCAACAGGAATTTTCCAGAACACAGATAGGATCCTGATACCCTTAAGGGAAACCTCCTAGCACCTGGCTATCGCCTTTAGTGGAAAATCCTGATTCCTGGCGCCCCAGGAACAATGTGTACACTCTCCATCGAGTACTCAAGTGGNTTTGGCACCACTGCGCAGGCCCAGACCGCATCAGCTAATTCAGCTCCTCCTTTCTATATACTTGGGTCACGTGTGAATTCTGAGCTGTCTTCCCTGATGCTGGCTGGGCTGAAGCCTCACCCATGGGCCTCCCCATAACTACTCNTAGGATTGCTACTGTCTGCCTTTGTCTCCTTTTAGTCTGAGAATTCACCCCTTTCTTGGTGCTGGTGGCTTTCCCTAGACTCCGGCTTGAGAGATAGGGTAGGAAGGGGGCCCATTAGGCTGATTCCTGAAGAGACAAAGGTCCAGGCCATAGAAGGCTGCCATAGATATCTCTTCACATTGCCCCAAAAGACTAACCCACAGGAGTGCGCTGAAGCAACTACATCCCCTTTTCTTCTTTAGAGGCCACCTCTGGAGATACTCAGGTACAAGGAATATCCTATGGCCTCTGCAATCAGCTTCTNAGAGGCACAAAATCAGAGTATGGGATCATCTGTGGCCACCTAGGTCATCTATGGCTCCCTTGTACCCTCAGGGCCCCAAAACTCACCCCTCCATGCCGACTGGAACTGCCAGCCCTGTCTGGAGGCCCTGCACAAGGGAAAGACCAGGGACGGTCCCCGACCGGACGCTGGCAGTACCCCCCTCCCTGCCCATAGGCTTGGCAGCAGGGACAGAGCTGAATGGGAAGCATTGTCGGCCGCCCAGCCTAGCTGGGGCTTCCCCAGGCTGCGGGCAGGGGGTGGGAGCAGCGGCTGGAGTTACAGGCTGCCTGTCCAGCACAGGCTTAACAACATGATCCAGGCCTGAGTCCTTGGACTGGAGGGTGTGGGTGGGGGGTGTGGAGGAGCCTTTGGGTGGGTCAGCATCCCTGGGCTCTTGCAGACTCTGTAGGACCCTAGGAAGAACTCAGCAGCTGGAAGTTAGAGTCTAGCTCACTGGGTTGCTGCAGGAGTTAAGGTAGGTTCCTGGATCCCAGGCAGGCACTTACGAACCCTTAACTCCTTCCTTTCTGCTTCTTATGCACTCACACACACACTGAAGCTGCAGTACACACTTTTCCTTTTCACTTTAACAGCAGGTTATTGAGGATTATCCAAATCGATGCCTAGTCATATCCATATTTTTAAACTGTTATGTTGTTCTATAAACAGACCTAAGACCTAAACCACTTAGTGGTGTACACCTATAGTTCCAGCACTCAGGAGGCTGAGCCAGAAGGATCATAACTTCCAGGCCAGCATGAGCTACATAGCAAGGCTGTTCCCCAGCCACCCCAAAAGAGGTAGCAGACTTATTGAGAAATTTAAGTTTTTAGTTTTGTTACTTTTTGTGCTTAGCCTGCATGGGTGCAGTGCACTGTGTCCATGCCTGGCACCCACAGAGGTCAGAAGAGGGCACCAGATTCCCCTGAAAGGGGAGATACAGAAATTTGCCAACCTCCATGTNTTGGTTGGGAACTGAACCTAGGTCTTCTACAAGAGCGGCCAGTGCTCTCAATCCATGAGCCACCTGTCCAGCATTGTTTTATTTTTATTGCTCCCTGCCTTTTTGTTAATTTTTAAAAAAATTTATGTACCTTGGTGTTTGGCCTGCGTGAGGGTGCTAGATCTCCTGGAACTGGAATTACAGACAAGTGTGAGCTGCCATGTGGGTGCTGGGAATTGAACCCAGGTCCTCTGGAAGANCAGCCAGTGCTCTTAACCACTGAGCCATCTCTCCAGCTCTGCTTTTTTGTTAAAAGGTAGTTAGCAGTGGAGGTAGGAATTCAAGGCCAGCCTCNGCTACATAGCAAGTTAAGAGGCCAGCCTGGGATAACTGACACCCTGTCCTGAAAATGTTCATTCAAACACCTACCCTCTGGAGCATGTACATTTCAAAACTTCCAAGGCCAGGCATGGTGGTACACACCTTTATTCCCAGCAAAGGCAGGAGGATCTCTCGAGTGCAAGGACAGTCAAGGCTACATAGTGTGACACTCTCTTAAAACACCTGCATCAACATCTGGGTCATAGCAAACACTTGTGAACCCAAGGATCTTTAAGACCCATGTTTCTGTTGGCGTTGTAGCTGTCATTTCTGTTTGCTTGGCTTTCTGAATCCGGGTATTACGTAACCCTCCCTGGCTAGATTCATACTTGCTATGCCCTNGAGACTACCCTTGATCCCTGGCTCCAGCTTCCAAAGTGCTGGGTGGTGAACAGGTGTGCGCCACCATTGAGTTGGCCCAACTTACATTTTTTTGTTTGTTTTTTGCTAACTTACACAGAGTTGTTTTGTTTTTGTCTTTGTCCAAGACAGGGTTTCTCTTGACCTTGGCTGTCCTAGAACTCTGTAGACCAGGCTGGCCTTGAACCTGAATATCACACATTCAAGCTTGTGTGATATGCAAACAAGAATCTGACATTTTATTCAGATGCCTTTATTTCTTGTCTAACTGTTCTGGCTGGGACTTGTAGTACTATACTGTTCAACATAAGTGGACTTTTTTTTTAATGCTTTGGAAATTTTATTGAATGAATGGCTTTCGGTGCAATTATGTAGAAACCCTTGCAATTATTCCCTTCACATGAATTAATACTTTTTTTTGCATCTATACTTTTTTTGAATGTAAAAACATTTTATGTACAGCTGCAAGAGAAATAATACACAGATAGCTTGAACATAAAAACAGGTTATAATTCAAAAGTCCAGAGGTATTTGAAACTGGAAAATATTTTCTCAGTAGAAAATATTAAAAATGATACCATTTCCCGAAAGTCCTTTTAAGCCAAATAATAGCTGAGTTATACATATAAATATTGATTAGATTCTGGGATACAAGAGAAACCTATCTTCATTTGTTCAGAGAGCTGTTTTGCTTAAGTTGTGTGAGAATCCTATTCATCTTCCCCCTCACTGTGATTTATGGCAGACATTTTTCTATAGGCTAATCCATAATCTAAAGATTTTATCCTCCCCTCCTGAAAGTACAGCCAGCATATCCTTTCATCAGCTTGATACGGTACAAATTCTTTTTTATTATTATTAAAACATTTGATGTACAACTGCAGGAGAAATAATATACAGATATCTTGAACATAAATACAGGTTACAAATTCTTATCCTAATAGTGAAGTGTTTCACTAAAGCNTGCCCAGTGANTGGGCAAAACCAAAACTTATTTTATGCCACAGTCATCCTAGGGTTCTCCCTGCTAGGTAGCCTCCCTGGATCTGTGGGTTGAAGTCTGATTGTCCTTTGCTTTATATCTAGTATCCACTTATGAGTGAGTACATACCATATTTGTCCTTCTGGGTCTGGGTTACCTCACTCAGGATGATATTTTCTAGTTCCATCCATTTGCCTGCAAATTTCATGATGTCATTGTTTTTCTCTGCTGAGTAGTACTCCACTGTGTATATGTACCACATTTTTTTTTTTAAAGATTTATTGATTTATTATGTATCCAGAACAGAAGAGGGCGCCAGATCATTACAGATGGTTGTGAGCCACCATGTGGTTGCTGGGAATTGAACTCAGGACCTCTGGAAGAACAGTCAGTGCTGTTAACCTCTGAGCCACCTCTCCAGCCCTGTACCACATTTTCTTAATCCATTCTTCAGTTGACNGGCATCTAGGTTGTTTCCAGGTTCTGGCTATTACAAATAATGCTGCTATGAACATAGTTGAGCATGTATCTTTGCGGTATGAATGAGCGTTCCTTGGGTATATACCCAAGAGTGGTCTAGATGGGTCTTGAAGTAGATCTATTCCCAATTTTCTGAGAAACCACCATACTGATTTCCACAGTGGTTGTACAAGTTTGCACTCCCACCGAAGTGGAGGAGTTTTCCCCTTGCTCCACATCCTCTCCAACATAAGACTGTCATCAGTGTTTTTGATCACAGCCATTCTGACAAGTGTAACGTGGTACCTCAGAGTTGTTTTGGTTTTTTGAGACAGGGTTTCTCTGTGTAGCTTTGGCGCCTTTCCTGGAACTCATTTGGTAGCCCAGGGTGGCCTTGAACTCACAGAGATCCACCTGCCTCTGCCTCCCGAGTGCTGGGATTCAAGGNGTGCNCCACCATCGCCCAGCTACTTTATTATTCTTATGTGTATGTCTGGTCTCTGCAGAGGTCAGCAGAGGGCATCAGACTCCCTACACAGGAATTACAGATGGTTATGAACTGCCATGTGGGTACAGAGAACTGAACCAAGTCTTTTGCAAGAACAGCAAGTGCTCTTAATATTTTCAATCCTCCTGCCTCCGCTTCCTAAGTGTTAGCATACTATGAATTATCTCACGTCTCAGTGACAAATCTTACTTTGGTTATGGTTGGATGATTCTTCCAGTTTTTACTTTTGTTTGGGCTGTTTGACATAGGGTTTTGTGTAGCCCAGGCTTGCCTTGAACAACATGCAACCGATGATCCTCCTGCCTCCACTTGGGTGTTAAAATGCTGGGATTACAAGCATGTGGCACTAGGAGTTTGTGCCAAGGCTTCATGCATACTATGCCAACACTCTAAAAAAACGACAACCTTGTTCCCTTGTGCGCTTTGGTCTCTGCTCTTATATGATAGCATGTGCTGTTGGATATCATTTTTTTCTCTGTATAGCCCTGGCTGTCCTGGAACCTGTTCTTAGTCCAGGCTGGCCTCAAACTCAGAGATGTGCCTGTTTCTGCCTCCTGAGTGCTGAGATTAAAGGCATGTACCATCACCTGCCCTGGCTCATCTTTTAATTTTAAAGATGTATTGGAGTGTGTGTGTGCATAGCAACGTGCANACCACAGCATGTGTGTGGAGATTAGAAGACAACTTGCAGGAATAGATNTTCTCCTCCCACCACTGAATTCAGGGACTGAATTCAGGAGTCAGGCTTGGAGGTAAGTGTTTTTACCCACCTTGTCAGCCCTTTAATTGTAATATATGTGTATTAAAATGCTAATGTATATTTTTCATACTGGGGGGGGTGCAAAGGTACCACAGCGTATGTGGAGGTCAGAGATAATATGGGGATGATGGCTCTTTCTACCATGTAAGTCCTCAAGATTAAACTGCATGTCAGGTTTGGAGGCGACCANATTTATCTGCAGCACCATCTTGCTAGCCAATCTTTTATTTTTTTATTAAAACATTCGATGTACAACTGCAGGAGAGATAATATACAGATAGCTTGAACATAAAAACAGGTTACAAATTCTTATCCTAATTGTGAAATGTTTCACTGAAGCTTGCCCAGTGACTGGGCAAAACCAAAACTTATTTTATGCTACAGTCATCCTAGGGTCTGTCTCTTATACACATCTAGATGTGTATAAGAGACAGCTAATTGTGAAATGTTTCACTGAAGCTTGCCCAGTGACTGGGCAAAACCAAAACTTATTTTATGCTACAGTCATCCTAGGGTCCTTCCTGCTAGGTAGCCTCCCTGGATCTGTGGGTTGCAGAGTGATTGTCCTTTGGTTTATATCTAGTATCCACCTATTAGTGAGTACCTACCATGTTTGTCCTTCTGAGTCTGGGTTACCTCACTCAGGATGATATTTTCTAGTTCCATCCATTTGCCTGTAAATTGCATATGGTCATTGTTTTTCTCTGCTAGCCAATCTTTTAAGGGAGCTGAGATGACTCGGGTTAAGAGCACTGACTACTCTTCTAGAAGACCTGGGTTCAATTCCCAGCACCCACATGGTGGCTCACAACTGTCTGTAACTCCAGTTCCAGGGGACTAGACATACATGCAGGCAAAACACCAATGCACATAAAAAAAAATGTAATTAAAAACTGCTGTTTAACAATACAAATGTCAGCTGGGTCATGGTGGTACATGTCTTTTATCAATCCTGGTACTCGTGAGGCAAAGACAGACACATTTCTGTGAGTTTGAGGCCAGCCTGGACTACAGATTGAGTTCCAGGACAGCCAGGACTGTTACACAGAGATACCCTGTCTCAAAAAACCAAAAAACCCAACCAATGAAACAAAAACAACACAAATGTCTAATACAGGTTCAGTAGTTAAAAATGTTTATTGCAGCCAGGTGGTGGTGCACGCCTTTAATCCCAAGCAGTGGGGAGGCAGAGGCAGGCGGATCTTTGAGGTTGAGGCCAGCCTGGTTTAGAGTGAGTTCCAGGACAGCCAGGGCTACTCAGAGAAACCCTGTCTCGAAAAACCAAAACACCATGTCCTNTTGCANAGAACCACACAGTTCAATTTCCAAAACCCACATGGAAACTCACAAAAGTCTGTAACTCCAGTTTTTCAAGGGATTCAACTTCCTGGAACTAGAGTTATGGATAGTTGTAAGGCGCCATGTGGGTGCTGGTAACTGAATTGTGGGTCCCNCAGAGCAGCAGTGCACTCAACCACTGAGCCACCTCTCCATCCCCGAAACAAGCTGAGCACCACCCAGATCGGGTGCTGATGGCTTGCCGTGAGGGAAGATGAACTGTGGTCTGAGGTAAAGGTTTTATATACATTAACTAGGAAAGTCAACTTCATGTCTCACCTACTTGGAAGGTAAGCAAGCCCCTCAGCCCATCTTCCCTGTCACACGCCACCCTCCTGGCTTCCCATCTGAACCTCAAGACTGAGATAGTTGAAGGTTCCTCTCCTCCCTGTTCACACCCTGGGCTGCTAATGTGAAATCTCCAGGCCAGACTGGGAGCTCCTCAAGTGCACGCAGGTAGGAAGACGAAACAACTTAGCACCATGGTTCAGAGGGAGAGCCCTACTCCACCACCACAGAGCAGAGGAGGAAAGTATTGAAGGCCCAGGAGGAGACACAGGCCGCCCCTCTGACTGAGATGAGACACTGCACTGAGGGTGGAGGTCCATCTGCTGCACTTTTTTGTGTGCATGTACATGTGCTTTATANATGGGTCTTGGAGATCTGAACTCGGGTCCTCATGCTTACACAGCAAGTTGTCTTAACCACTGAACCACCGAACCACCGCCCCGGCCCTGAGATGTACCCATTTTTGATGAAAAAGCTTCTGGGTCTCTGCAGCTACCACAGGTGACTTTTATTTGTGAAGCTCCCAGGCACAGCCCAGACACACAACACAAAGGAAAGCAGGAGGTGGCCACACAGCCACTAAGGGAAGTCACAGGGCATCTCCTACCCAGCACAACCCCCAATACACTATCCTGCCTCAGAAAAACCTCGAAGAGAAACCCAACATGTAGCTCAGGCTTTAGGGAGACCTGCCCTCCCCTCCCCAGGATGAACAGGTCTGGGCCGGCCAAGGTGCTTCCTCTGGGTATAAGAACCAGGGCACCCCAGGCAATTCCCACTCCTGGGCTATTTGGACTTNGCCCCTGGCTCCTCCTTTGGGTCAGATGGCTGAGGCCAGAGTTTGACCTTCTGATGACAGCCTCACCTCTGACAGTTCCTTAGGCACGGTAGAGACAGCAGGACAGAGTAACTCCCCAGGCTTTGGTGGGACAGAAAGGCAGGGTAAGGCAGGACAGCCAACAGGGCCTATGGCTAAGCTGGCGGTAAGTTTAATGACAAAGCAGCTTTCAGCCCTTTTCCCCTGGGCATCAATCCCCACAGTGGACCTGGGTCAGCCCAGCAGGGAGAGATGAACATCTGCAATCCAGACAGGAAGTACATACCTACACCACACCGACACATGTACTCAAGGGACCAACACGACACATGAGACAAAGACCCTCCCCTGCCTCTGGTCAAAGTCCTATCCAACGGAGACGTTGCCTGAGCTCAGTCTATCCAAGTCCCCTCAGTCACTGGTGCAGGGTGAGGGACAAGAAGCTGGCTTTAAGCCTAGATCTTGTATAGTGTCTGCAGCAGATTGTGGCGGGCAAAGGAGCAGGATTCCAGTGCGCTGTTAGGCCTGTGGAAAAGACAGTGCAGTGAGTGGCACAGACATCTCAGGGTCCTGGGAACGCCGTGTCTAGAAAGGACTGTTTCCCGGTGGGGGTGGGATATGGGTGAGGTACATGTGCCAGACTCTGCGAGGACAACGTTAGTAACTCTGGCCTTTACACAGGACCCACTCAAAGAGCTTTAGCTCAGGCAACAACAGGCAGAACAATAAGGCCACACTCACTTTGTCACAAATGCCAACAGCAGGGGTGCAAGGGCCTTGGGGAAGTAGTCTTGCTGTACCATATGGTTCAGCACCATCAGGGGGCCATGCAGGCTGGGGATGGCCTTGATCTTGTCTTCACTCTGCAAATAAAAGTGGGCAAGCTCCACAGTCACCAGTGAGACCCGCTTCCTAGCTCAGTGACCCACTGGGAGTGACGGGGAGCTGCCTTCTCCAGGCCTGCCACTCCTTGAAGCCTCACCTTGAGCAGACCCATGTGGATGAGCAGCCTGGTGAGGAAGGTGTTGGAATTGAAAGACGAGGAACTGAAGGCCTTCTTCATGAGGGCATCTACAGGGGCAGAAATGGAGAGTGACAGGATGCAGGCAACAGGAGAGGCTTAGGCAGAACACAGGGTGTCCAGAGCCCCCGAGTTCTGCCCTGTCAAGAGGTAGACATGGGAGGAATGACAGACAGGTATGGTTTATGGGGGTGGAGGTGGGGTGCCGGAACCAATGAAAGGCTCACTTTACCAGCTGGTACGCCTCTCCACCTGGTATCTTATAAAATGGGTGTGGGGACAGTACCCATTCTGTCCACCTGCACATGGGGCCAGGGGCCATGGAAACCTCAAGGGAGGTTTTAGATATTAGGAGCAAAAAGGACACCTGATGTGCAAAAGAACTTAGGCCGCTCGTATCTGTAGATGTTCATGGTTCCTGGAGAGCAGCCATAGAGCTGCTTCCTTGCGAGCCTCCCTCCCGACTGAACAGCCTAAGAGGTACGTGTTTCTGCTCCCTTTCTCTTGCCATGAGCTGGGACTTCCTCTCTTCTTTGCCTGGCCAAATCTGACACACCTGGAGGTTCTGATAGAGGTGACAAGGTTGGACTGGATGGAAACAGAATGACAGACAGGGCTTGGAAATGTAGCAAAGATTCCAGGAAATATTATGAAGGTGAGAGCAGGTGTCTTCTGTGTAGGTGACCGCATGTGCAGAGTCTCCCACAGGGCACAAAGGCTTTCTGACAGGATAACTCATGGAGCCTTGCAGATTTGACTATCTGCCCTGACCCTACTTGGCTGGAGTTCTAACTCTGTACAACCACACGGCTTTGGGAGGTTCCCCACATGCAGAACACAGGAAACCATCTGGGGTCTACCAGCCCCACCCAGCTCACATTACCGACGGCATCCAGCACTGCTGTCTTCACTGAGGCTTCGTCTCTGAACACAGATGCCACCTTCAGGAAGGCTGAGACAACCTTCTCAGGGTCAGAGGTATCAGTCTAAGGACAGATAATTGCTAGTTAGGGGTCACAGCCCTCTGGCTCTGACTTGGCNGAAAGTGACTGTAAAAAGCCTTGGCACTATTGGAGACTCTGGGGAGCAAGAAGAGGCCCTGACTCCCAGATTATTCCCTAGAGTCTGATGAAAACCGGCTTACAACAGGTAGTAAATGCACCAAGTGCCATTATCCCCAGGGAATGGCCNCCACCATCNAACTCTAACAGTAGAAATCAGCCAGAGGGTGCCANTTTTCACACACAGGAAGGCTGGTACTCTCCTTCATTCTTAACAATGAAGAAATGCAGAAAAGTCAATTTCCTAAACTAGTGGCTCAGTTTCAAGTGTTAGATCCACTCACTGGAAGCCCCTGAGAACTCCATCGAGCCAAGAAAATGCAGAATAGCATGAAATGAAAATGTTTATACCGCCGGGCGGTGGTGGCGCACGACTTTAATCTCAGCACTCGGGAGGCAGAGGCAGGCGGATCTCTGTGAGTTCAAGGCCAGCCTGGGCTACCGAGTGAGTTCCAGGAAAGGTGCTAAAGCTACACAGAGAAACCCTGTCTCGAAAAACAAAAAATGTTTATACCATATAATCTCATTAAGTCATGAAAGTAACAGATCACAGATAAGTTTTTGGTTCCCGTCAACTGAGCTCCAATTTTCTCGTCTACTATAAGTAGAGCTGGCAAGACAATTCAGCAGATAAGGGGACTTGCCACCACGCCTGAAAACCTGAGTCTGACCTTTGGTAGGAGAGAACCAACTTCTGTAAGCTATCCTGGGACCTCTATACACATACAAAATAAAATGCATTAAAAAAAAAAATTTATTGATAGGGTCTCACTCTCTCCATATCTTGATGTAGGCCAGGCTAGGCTTGAACTTACAGAAGTCCACCTGCCTCTGCCTCCCAAGGCTGAACTTAAAGGTGTGTATGACTATACTTGGCAAAAGGTAGTGCTTTTTTACAACTGAGAGTACATGTGGGCTCCATTTTAGTTGAAATGGAGAAAGAGAATGTTAAGAGGCTGCTGCTCCCTGAATGAACGACCATATGAGGCTGGTTGGCAGCTGAGCTGCACAGATGTCCCAGAAACAGCTAGACCGGCAGGAGCCCATGGAACAGAGATACGGGCACACAGGAGTATGAGTCTGGAAAAAACTCAAATCCCCTAACTGGAGTTTTTGCTGGGACATGACAGACATACTATATAGCTCATTGACAAAGCTATTTAAAATAAGGGGCGGGAGGNCAGGACTCGGTCCTTCCCGTGGGATGTGGAGTGCTCTTACCTGCTGGACTATCAGCACGGAGACCTTGGGACCAAGACGCAGCAGCTTCTCTGGAGAGGGGAATGACAGGAAGGTGGAGAGGTCTGTGGGAGGCGGGGAGGACAGCACGGGAGCTGGCTCCTGAGAAACAGGTGACACAGGGCTCTGTAGATCCCAGACCCCACCCAGCTGCGCCCAATCCCACTCCATATCATCGTTATCCCAGCCGGTCCCTGAGTCGAGACCTAGAATTAGCGCTCGCTCTCTCACAGGTCCCCAAGCATATGGGTTCTACGGATGTTGACCCCAGTGTTCCTGAAGCCTTTGGGGAAAGGACAGGATACCGCCACCTTAGCACTCCAAGTGGAGCTTTGCCATGAGAATAAGAGCAGTGCCTGGGTCAGTGCCCAGGGAAACCCAACCCCGAGAGGTACTTTGTCAGTCCCAGAGCCCAGAAAAGCAGCCCCAGGCTGCAGTGGTGTGGGCAGTCTAATGGCTCCACCCAGACTTTCTGGGAGCTTTATTTTGGAACCTATGAGACACAGATGAATAGATTGCCAGTGGGGTCAGGCAAACTCAAATCTCTGTCAACCCTAGGTCTCTAGACTGCCCCTAGGAGCCTGCTGTGATTGGTGTAATGAAAAGCTGGACGGCCAATAGCTAAGCAGGAGGTGTAGGCGGGATTTCGGGGGACAGAAAGTGGAGACAATCTAGTCACNTGTGAGAGGTGCAGGAGGAGAGGCACGTGACAGAACGTAGATGAACAGAAATGGGTTAATTTAAGTTATAAAAGCTAGCTAAGGCCAAGCTTTCATAAGAAGTCTCCAATGTCATTATGTGGGAGCTGGCTGCCGGGACAGAGACAGACTCGTTACAGCAGCCACTAGGATAACCCACCGGGGGAAGGAGAAAAGACTGTAGCTCAAAACTTTCGGCAATCCTCTGCATCACTCTCCTAAGTGCTGCGATTACAGGAATTAGTCATGTCCAGGTATGCTTAATTTTTGTTGTTTTAAAAAAAATGTACTAATAGTGCTATGTGTTCTAAACACAAGCACACATGTGCACTCACTTACATTCTGGTAAAACACTCAAGCACATACAGAAAGGTCTCTCTCCTGATATGGTCTGTTGAGAACTATCCTATCTATTTGGCCCTTGTAGCTATTAGATGTAAATACATCCCCAACAAANGGGCTTTCAGGGACCAGGACTCTGATCCATCCCAGCAAATGACAACAAACTTACCCCACTGTTAGAGTCCAGAATCTTCCGTGGGGGTGTAGCTGACTCCTCTCCTTGCCCTCGCTGCCGAGGCTCTTCCTCTTCATCCTCCTCCTCCTCCTCTTCATCCTCCTCTTCATCCTCCTCATCATCATCCTCTTCTCCTTCCTCATCTTCCTCCTCATCATCCTCTCCTTCATCATCACTGTAGAGAGAAGCCAGCTGAAGCCCAGCAGCCCATGCTGACTCACAGGCCTAACTCTGTTATGGACTCTGGCCAGGCCCAGGGGCACTGCTCACAGGATGGCACTCAAGGGTCACCAGAGTGTCATTTGTTTTTCATTCCCCAGGGATGCTACCCATGCTATTAGAGACAGAGAAGAAAAAGAAATTGTCTCTGTCCCAAAGGAGCCTTAAGTTCCACGTGGAGGCAGATAAAGGAGCCTGTCAGGATCTGCCCAGGCTGGGATGCCCAGAGTAGTGCCAACTACATCTCATGTGACCCCAGGAGGCTATGGAGGTAGAAGAGTAATGGCATTCTAGTTCCCCTGGACCCTGAAGCTCTGGAGATTTGGCCTATACTAGAGTCNCCAACCCTGAGGACACGTAAGTGTCTGACACATGAATGAAGCCTCCCTTGGGATGACAGAGGCAGAGGAGACCTCTCAGTGCTGCCCACCTCAGCATCTCCTCCTCGCCTCAACCTCTACCAGTCAGAGAACTGAGCCCATCCCCTTCAGATGCCTGCACCTCCTACACTGTCCTCCACTTGCTGCTTCTGCTAACAGATCTGCTGGGAGCGATGGCACACGTCTTTAATGCCAGCAATTGGAAGGCAGATGCAGGTGGATCTCTGAGTTCCAGTCCAGTCCAACTAGGGTCAGTCATATAGTGAAACCCTACCTTAAAAAAAGGGAGGAGGGAGGTGCTGGAGAGATGGCTGAGTGGTTAAGAGCAATGGCTGCTCTTGCAGAAGACCAGAGTTTAATTCCCAGCACCCACACAGTGGCTCACAGTTGCCTGTAACTCCTGCTCTAAGGGTAGGGGATCTGATACCTTCTTCTGACCTCCACAGGGTCTAGGTACATACATGAAGAGACATACATGCAAGGCAAAACATTCATCCACTTAAAAGATTAAAAAATGAATAATTTGGGACAGCAGCCCTTCATGGGCCTCCTCCCAACATGCAGGTCTGTAAGGTGGTCCTGCTTAACCCCTATGGCTCTTTGCTGAACACAAAAGCTCTCCATCCTTTTCTCTCCAACACCTAGCCCAGGTGCCAGGCACCAGACTAGCAGATGGCAAGAGAGAACCCAAGTGAAGTAGGTGAAGAGCAGGTCTGACCCCTGACCTCTGGGGCCACCTTCCCAGAGTTCCCTACCTCAGGGATGCCAGCACCGTGGCCATATTGAAGCTGCCCAGCACCTCCTGAAGTTGCTCACAGCCCTCTTCTCCCAAGGCATTGCCTGATCCGGGAAGGAAAGAAAGGTCAGGGAGGGCAGTGATGGGGGGCCAGCAACCAGGGCTGAGCAAAGCCGGGCCCCCAGCCCCCAGCCTACTTACCATTGAGGTCCAGCTTTTCCAGCTCAGCCTTGTCAGCCACAGCCTCGGCAACTACCAGGGCAGCATCTCTCTTGATTTCACAGAACGACAGGTTCAGCTCCTAAGAGCAAGAGGAAGGGGTAGAGAGGCATCCCAAGCCTGTGCCAGGAGACAAACCCTGCTCTCCCAGCTTCCCCATGAACAGTGGCAACAGGCTTGGTCTCCCAGCGTNGGTAGAGGGGTATAAAGAAAAACAATAAAAACAATGCTATGAACCCAGCACACAAAAGTGAGAAGGCTGAGACCTGGCCCAGGCCCATCCCTCCTTCACACCAGATCCTTTTTGTCTCACATCCTACCACCCTGATGCAGGAACCCCTGAGCATGGGGGCAGCCTAGACCCTGAAAGATAGAAGGCAGGGGGAAAATTAGCACCTTCAGCTTGGGCAGGCCCCCACGGACAGCATCTGCGATGGCAATGGCCCCCTTAGAGCGCACAAGGCAGTCCCCGAAATTGATCACCTCCACCTGCCGCAAGGTCTTCAGGGTCTGAGAGGAAGAAGCAAGGGTCTATGGTGATGCTACCAGCCATACACTGGCCTGACCACCTCACCACCTCACCAGTTCTTTTTATCACTGCCTACTGGCATCTGAGGCCAACTAAACCTCAACCACACTATTCCCCATGTTAAGGACAGATTTCTTCCTGAAGCATGAATCAAATCTAATTGCATCCCATCACATCAGGGCTTAAAACCCTCCATGGCTCCCTGTTACTTACAGATAGTCTCACAGAGCTGCAACACCACAAGGGCCTCTTTTCCCTTCATTATTCCCTCCGACAACCATCGAGCCTCAGTCATTTCAAATTAGGAGCAGCTTAGGAAGGCTCTTGTTAGTCTGTAGACCTCTCACATTCTGTTCATCACTGTGCCTAAACCACCCCCACCCCTGCCGTTTGTCAGCTGACCAGTCTTATCCTTAGCCAAAAAAAGCAAGCTACCATAGAAGCCAGCCTCAAGCCCAATTTGACCTTCCATCTGATGGTAACACCTGCATTTGTGACATTTATAACTCGTCTTCCCTTGGCCCCACCCACCTAGAGACCATAGTTCTGAGGGAACTATCACTGTGCTCAGAGCCTGTACAAAACTGGTCAGCAGTNCCCTCCCTCCTTGTACAGGATCTCCCTGAAGTAGGGACCCTGCTCACCAAAGCTCCACTAGCACAAACTACACAGACAAAGGGCTCAATGTGCAAACACTGAATGCACCAACAAGGAAATAGATGGGGCCATAGCAGCCTNTTCCTTTGCAGCCTGAACAGAACCAGAACCAGCTCTGGTGAGGACCCAGAGGTCACCCAGGGGCACCCAGCAGGGACTTGTAACATATAACCCTGCTCTGTACAAATGAGCAGGCTGGGAGGTATTGAACATGGAAGGGCAGAAAGGTGGGGGAAGAGCCATGCTTGCCAAGAGTCTCCTGAGGCCCACGTGGCCCCTGCCACACCCGCCTCACCTCAGCCATGGCCACCGCACCCTTCTCAGTAAAGGTGTTATCATTTAGGTTGATGACTCGTAACAGGGGGTTGATGGAGAATGCCTGGGCCAGGGCTGTGACACCAGGGTGGTTAATTCCATTCTGCGGCATGTGAACCTCTTCCAGAGTCCCAATGATCTGTAGGGCAGAAGAAGGATGAGGAGGTGCTGCCACCAGCATCTACCAAGGGTTGTCTGAGTTGTCAGGGCACAGATCTTGTGGGAGCAACTTCCTGACCCCACAGCTCTCCTTTAGAACTCCAGCTCCCAGTTTCATTTCTGTTGCTGTGATAAAATGCTTTGACCAAAAGCAACTTAAGAAAGGAAAGGGGGCCAGGCATGGTGACATGTGTTGCTGTTTTAGCTTGCCTGCCTAAGGCACCTTGATTGGTCTAATAAAAAGCTGAATGNCCAATAGCAAGGGAGGAGGTATAGGCAGGATTTCTGGGCAGGCAAAGTAAGTAGAAGGAGGAATTTAGGGTCAAGAAAGAAAGAAATGACAGGGAGAGGCCAGCCAGAAAGGGAGGAAGCAGGAAAGGAAGACATACAGAATGAAAGAAAGGTAACAAGCCCCAAGGCAGGGCTGGAGAGATGGCTCAG
>LZPO01075862.1:667966-679478 GCA_001675575.1 Neotoma lepida | reverse complement strand
TAGCTTTGGCACCTTTCCTGGAACTCACTCGGTAGCCCAGGCTGGCCTCGAACTCAGAGATCTGCCTGCCTCTGCCTCCTGAGTGCTGGGATTAAAGGCGTGCGCCACCACAGCCCGGCTGTGTATCTCTTCTTGGCAGATATCCCATGGCTCTAGCATCTGCAACATCCTGAGGTCTCCAATGCAACCCAGGCTTCACTGTCATAGCTTCATTTAATGCTGTAAACGGAGGCAGAGGTCTTCTGTCCCGATCGTTCAGTCCCAAATAAACACACAAAAGCTTATATTAATTTCAAAATGTTTGGCCAATAGCTCAGGCTTATTACTAACTAGCTCTTACTTTTACATTAACCCATTTCTATTAATCTATGTATTGCCATGTGGCCCNTGGCTTTACCAAGCCTCTGGCATCTTGCTCACTGAAATCTCTCCTGACTCCGCCCTTCTTCACCCCAGTCCTCAGTTTGATTGTCCCGCCTAGATTTATCCTCCCTTGCTATAGGCCAACAACTTTAATATTAACCAATGAGAGTAATACATATTCACAGCTTACAGAAGGATCATCCCACAGCAAATGGTNTTTCAGGANTTTCTGCTTTCTCNGGGCCTTTATGCAGAGACTCTGTCACAAGCTGCCAGGCCTCAATGGCTCTTTGAAACCACAGAGGGAGATTTACACTTTCACTCTTGGATCCTTCAGGCCTCTAAACCCAGCACCCTGTGGGTTGCCAAAGTCANCAGATAGTTTAGGATAGACCCCCTTGAGCCACATTAGCATCAGCTTTTGTTTGCAGCTGCTTTCGAAGAGCAAACCTCCCCCCTTAGGTCTTTTCCTTTCACAAATTGGAAGCTTAGCAGGGTGAGGGAGGTCTTACCCTGAGGGCACTCAGGCCTCTCCTTAACCATGTTGATCTCATCTCTTTCAGCACCAGCCTTGGTGCTCCTTTTCCTTCTGAATTGTATGTTTTGTATTTTTTTGCTCAGCTTGTTCTTTCTCATTGAAGACCTGTCTAACAAGTCATTAATAAGAACCATGTGCCTGCCTTTCGTCCTGGTGTCCTGGAGGCAGAGGCAGGATCTCTTTGAGTTTAACAACACTCTCCACTACATAGCAAGTTCCAGGCCAGCTGGAGCTACACAATGAGACCCTGTCTCAACAAAACCAAACATGCTACTGATTGAATATTAAGTGATCTTGAAATTGTCTCTGCCCAAGAATGAGTCCATTACTTTTTAAGCAAATTCTTNGGTCAAGGGCAAAAAGTAGCCAGAATATCACAGGAATGGCCTCTGGCCCTGCTGGTAGTATTTTTCTCTTCTGAAATCTCTTTGGCNTGCCTTCCACAGTCCACACTGCTCTCAGCACTAGTCTTTGAGGCTCCTACGACAGACAGCACCCCATTAAGCTCTGGTTACAGCATTCAACCACTTTCCTAGTCCAAAGTTCCGCAGTCTTCCATATTCCTCCAAGAAACAGCATGACCAGGTTCTTTACAGCAATAGCAGACTTTTTTGTTTGTTTGTTTCAAGACAGGGTTTCTGTGTGGCTTTGGAGCCTGTCCTGGAACTCACTCTGTTGACCAGGCTGGCCTTGAGCTAACAGAGATCTGCCTGCCTCTGCCTCCCAAGTGCTGGGATTAAAGGNGTGTGCCACCACCGCCCAGCTAATAGCCGACCTTCTGGTACCAACTTGTATACTAACTACTTTTCTGTTGTGATAAAGCACCATAACCAAGAAAACTTAAAGAAAAACCCTTTATTTGGGCTTATCGTTCTCTTATTGTTCAAGAGGGATATGAGTCTGTCATGGCAGGGAAGCATGTTAGCAAGCAAAGGGCATGGCAACCTGAACTGACTGCTGGCAGCTCACATCTTCAACCACAGCATGAAACAGGGAGAGTAAACTAGAATTGGTGGGAGTCTTTAAACTCTCATAGCCTACCCCCAGCGACATACTTCCTTCAGCAAGGCCACACCTCCTAAACCTCCCATAATAGCACAGCCCCACCACCAATAGGAAAGCAAGTATTCAAATGACCATCTCATTCAAACCACTATACTCACCATGTAACTCTGGCTGGCCTGGAATTGGATATGGAGACTAGCTGGCCTGGAACTCACAGTGATCTGCCTGCCTGGGCCTCCTCAGTACTAGGGCTAAAGGCTTGCACCACTATGCCTGGTTCCATTTTTTCATTTTTTAAATTAGCAGTTACACAGACCCTTGCAGTGGCTCTTTATCGGGGTTCTCCAGTGAAACAGAACTAATTGAATGGATGGATTGATAGATTTGTTTGTAAGGAATTGGTTCTCATGAGTATGGAGACTGACAATCCCCATTATATCCTGCATGCTCTGATGGGGATCAAGCCCAGGACCTTGCAAATATTCTACATTAAGCTCTGTACCCAGCCCTGTGGCAAGTCCTAAGATTTTCATTTAGCAAGTTGGAGACTCAAGAAAGTTGATGACATCATTGCATGTGATGTCATTGTAGTGAGTAGGCTCAGGGAAGAGGTAATGTCTCAACTGGAGACCAAAGGCAGAAAACAAAATCCAGTGTCCCAGCTTGAAGACAGAGAGGAGGCCTTTATGTCTGTTAAGACCTCCCACTGATTGGCTGAGGGCCCTCTCCCTTCCACAGGGCAATCTGCTTTCCTCAGGCTGTCAATTGAACTCATCTAGAAAACATCCACACAAAAATGCCCAGAATAATGTTTGACATTATTTGTCAACTGTCTGGACACTCTACAGCCCATTCATGGTACACATAAAATNCATCATCACAGGGACTGAGGATGTNGTTCAGTGATAGTGTATGACTCACATGCATAAGGCCCTGTTTTATTCTACTTTTTAATCCCCCAAACCATAATAAAATATATATATATATATATATATATACACAAAATAAAAGTAATCATCAAGCTGGGTGTGGTGGTACATGCCTTTAATTGTAGCACTTAGGTCTCTATGAGTTAGAGGCTAGCCAAGGCTAGTGCGATCCTGTCGTCCCCCCCCAAAAAAATTAGTCATCATAGACCCTATAGGAAAAGAACAGTCACCATAATGAGTTTTCCAATAACAATGAACAACATACATGACAGCATATACCATGTAGCCTCTGTATGCTGTAGGGTCTGTCATCTAGGTTTGTGTAAGTACACTCTATAATGTTTGCGTGATGATAAAAATCACCTAGCAATGTATTTCTCAAAATGTGTTCCCATTGCTAAGCTATGCATAATTATGCATTATCTTATGACCAACATGCCCCCCCTCCATTGTTAACTCAGGGTGTATTAACAAGTACCATAGGCTGGAGGACTTTAGTGACATAAAGCATTTATTCATATCTGGAACGTTGAAAGTCTAGGATTAGCTGCCAACAGGGTCAGGCTTTTGGTATGCAGACAGCCCTCTTCTGGCTTACAGATGACCACTCCCCAGATGCACCCTCACCTGCAATCTTCTTTGGTGTCTTCTTATAAGGGCACTAATCCTATTCATNAGAACTCCACCCACATGGCCTGGTTATCACCCAAAGGTCTCACCTCATACTACCATTACATTGAGGTTTCAATATATGGACACATCCAGTCCACCACACACCCAATTTATAGAGGAGGAAGAAGGAACTGAAGGCTAAATTTGTGAATATATCCTGATCCTTCCTTAAGTGTCACCAAGTTAAGACCTTTAGTGGGAGGGCTAAGACCTGGGACTGTGCTAGAGCTATGGGTACCTGGGACCTGGCAATGAATGCTTGTTGAGAGAGTAAACAAACGNGAACAGGACAATTGACAGGATCGCACTATTGAGGCCAGCTTCAGCTAGCCCAAATTGTAGCCCACAATAAAGACTGAACAGTGTCAGCTCCCAAACTAAGGTTGCCATGTGCTCAGGCTCTCCTAGGGGATAACGGGGTCTAAGTCTGGCACAGAAGATGCTCACTGAAAGAACACACGAATGATATACTTGTCAGTTCCTCAAGGTTGAGGGCATGAGCCTTGGATTCCCACCTCTAGTGGCTCACCCAAGTCCTTGAGAGCAATGAGTGACAGAATTAAGATGTCCCCATCATGGTACTGTGGTTATGGCTTATAGGATAGGTAACAAGTCTGAAACCGTATCATGCCCCTGCCTTTTCCTTAGATGTGTGTGACCTTGATCTAGTCATTAACTGCTTGTGTCTACTCCTTGCCTGAAAGTGGGTAAAAACAACCCCTACCTCATAGGGCTTTTAAAATGGTAAGAGACTTGATGTATGTATATCTTTGCTCAGGATAAATAGGTAGTGGCTATTAATGCTACTTCAGCTTTGATATGAGGACATATAGGCTCACAGCTGCACATCAGGACTCCTCAGAAAACAGTCTACTGGTGTGAGATTCTTGGCACTCTTCTTCAAAGCACCCCACCTCTGGAGGGTGTATCTGGCAGTCCAGTTTAACAAACTGCCTTCTTGTTGAAAACTTTAGAAGCTCGCATCCAGCCAAATCTCCCTTAATTGACAGACACTCCTCTTTGAAGGATATCTGGTATTTCACCAGCAGCTTGGGNTGGCAGAATCTTCAGGCCTCTTGCCAGCTAATTCATCTGAGGCAGGATGTAGTAATCCAACTGGCTTCAGTATCCTTATCCCTGAAATGAGGGCGCTATTAACAATGGTGCCTGATGTGGTAAGCTGTCAGGAATCCTTCAGTGTAAATTGCACAGGAGGTTTGGGAGCTGACACTGTTCAGTCTTTATTGTGGGCTACAATTTGGGCTAGCTGAAGCTGGCCTTAAATGTCTGATTCTCTTCCTTCCTGCCTCCATAACAGCTTTATGCCACCACCGCCCGNCTGGTTCCATTTTTTAAATATTGATTTTAGATATGAGGTAACTGATACTGGAAGATTGCTTGGGGTCAGAGAGTCAACAAATGGCAGGTTAGCCACGTGAGTCTTATCACATTACCCAGAACCGCCCCCCACCTCCCACGCACACATTTAAGTTGCCAGGCTCGAGATGGTCACCTCTTTGAGCCCATAATCTGGAGTCTATCCCAAGTGACCCAAGGCTTGTTTTCACATAAACGTCAGTGACATCTGAGAGCTACTGGACTATACCTTTGCTTCTGAGATTGTCCCTCCTCCTCATCCCAAGGCCTGGTTTTCTGGCTTGCTAATCTCAAGGTAGTGAGGAGGGAGAGGGCANCCAGACAGAGAAGAGCTGAAAACCTTTTAAAGTGCAGGAGTAGGCAGGGCATGGTGACACATCTTTAATCCCAGCACTCAGGAGGCAGAAGCTGGCGGATCTCTGTGAGTTGGAAGCCAGCCCGGTCTACATAGCAAGTTCCAGGACAGCCAGAGGTACATAGAGGAAACCTTGTCTCAAAAAGAAAAGAAAACGAAAGGAAGGGAAATAAAAGTGTATGAGCATTTGTTCCCTTTCCAACTTGCCCTGAAATGACAGTTACTAGAAACTACCAGAGGTCATGCATGATACCCAAAGTCTGAAGTCAGGGCTGCCTACTTGGACAGCTTAACCTCTGAACTTTAGTTACCTATCTATGAGATGGACATGGTAAAACCCACGTTCCAGGATTCTTTTATGAATTGAATAAGAAGACACAGCCCTAGATTCTTGTCCGTCTTGGGCACCTGCCATAGCGTATTTCAATGTTTAAAATCCGTCTCCCTGTTATAGCCGTAGCTCCCAAGGGTATGTCTGGCACAAGTGTTTGTCGAAGAGATAACATTTGTAAAGATGAAGTCTGCCAGGCTCACAGCTGATCTGCAATAAATTAAATATACATCCACATGCGTGTGCAGAAAATGAAGAGGAGGAAGGAGGGAGGCTGCTTACTGGGGGCGCATCCTTCAGGAATCAATAGGCCAGGTGCTTACTGTGTAGGAGAAACATGATCTGGAATCAAAAGATCTGGACTCAAATCCAGGCTGTCTAATACCAGTTCTGAGGCAGGACCACGGATATCTACAGAAGATCTGTTTGGTTAACCTCTCCTTTACCTCAGCCCTCTTGGCAACCTTAATTCCCTTCTAGAAAGATCCCCAACAAAGAGACTTTCTATGATAGAATTCTGCTTAGGCTCCCCTGAACTTTTCAACAAGGCCTGGCCTTTTGGGCTTCTGTACTTATCTCTGAATTGTCTGACTTTTATTTTACTCCTTAAAAAGATTATTATCTTTATTTTTTGAGATAGTGTCTCTCTATGTAGTCCTGACTATCCTGGAACTTGCTAAGACTAGGCTGGCCTCAAACTCTCAGAGATCCAGCCTGTCTCTGCTTCTTTGAGTGCTGGGATTAAAGGTGTGTACTACTATGCCTGGCCCAGTTGTCCAAATTTTAGCAAGAATCCTGCTAAACTAGAACAGGGGTTTAACTAGAATCCTCACCTCCCATCTCTGAATACCATGAATATCTACTCAGGGTCCTCATCTCCTACTACTCCTCAAGGTGATGTCCCGGTACCTGACCTATCTCTTAAGAGGTGACAGCTCAGCAGTTAAGAAGCACTGGCTGCTCTTCTGGAGGACCCATCTTAGATTCCCAGCACCCACACAGCAGCTCAAGGTTGTCCAGTTTCAGAAGATCCAACGCCCTCTTCTGGCCTCTGCCAGGCACCAGGGACACGCATGGTACATACACATTCCTGCAGCCAAAACACGAATACATACGAAATAAAAAACCAAAAACAACAGAGTTGGGTGGTGGTGGCCCACGCCTTTAGTCCCAGCACTTGGGAGGCAGAGGCAAGCTGATCCCTGTGAGTCTGGTCTACAAAGCGAGTTCCAGGACAGGCTCCAAAGCTACACAGAGGAAACCCTTCTTGAAAAACCAAAAAAATAAATAAATAAATAAATAAATAAAAAATAAAAATAAAAATAAAAACAAAAACAAAAAACCAAACCAAAAACAAAACTGAATTGAAAAGTATTTATAAAGAATCATGTTAGGTGGGGCTAGCCGAAATCACATCTTACCCTTCTTAGTTTTCTGTCTGCTGATTCTGCCTTGCTCCTTACCTCAGAATTCCTAGTTGTTCATGCTGAATTCAGGGCTGAGCCCAGTGTCTCTTCACCCACTACAACGGTTCCTAAACATACCATGAAGGCCCTTCCTTGAATAAAATCAGTCTGGCTTTCTTAAACAAGTGTCCTTGATTTTTTTTTTTTTCCTTTAACTTTTCATACATGAAACCCCAGCCAAATGAGACTGACTGAAAAGGGCACAGCACCACCCGGGGCTTGGAGAAGCACCTGGAAAGCCGAGTGTGGCTTTTCGCTCGGATTGGGGGTGGTGGTGATGGGGGACACAGAGGCTCTGGGTTGGTCCAGCATCCGCCCAGAAATGCAGAACTGTCGGAAGAAAAGCCCGGAAAAGGAAGGGCATTTTTAAAAGAAAATCAAGGTGAATTCCAGGCATGAACCGTCCACGGGGAAGGGGGGCTTCCCGACTCCCCACCCCTTCCCCTCTAGGTGCGCAGCCCGCGCCGCCCACCCCGGGCGCGACCAGACGAGGAGGAGCTGCGCTCTCTAGGACCCGAGGAAGGAGAGCTGCAGGGAGACGGAGCCTCCAGCGGGTGCTGCCGCGAGCGGCCGGCCGAGGGGGCTGGAAATGAAAGTAAAGCGCTCCGGAGCCACATGGACCGAGCTGCCCGGGCGGCGGCGCCGGGAGCAGGATGCGGCCGCCCGTAATTAAATAGCATTTACTCTTATTATTACTAATAATAATAACGTAATCATACCTCTAGTCATAGCATACCATTTATCGGGCTCGGCGCAGGCCCGCGGGGAGCGCAGCCCGGCCGAGGTGAGTGCTTTGGCGCGGCGGAGCCCCGCGGGGCAGAGGCCGAGCCACCGCGTCTCCGGTGGCGCGCAAGGTTGGGGCGCGCGAGGCTGGGGCGCCCGGGTAGGGCAGGGCAGGGCCGCGCGCGGAGGAGGCGCGGGAAGTCGGGGCCCCGCCACCTGGGAAGGCGGCTTTGCAAGAATAAAGCAATAACATCCCCATTACCATGAACTATTTTTNGGGGGGATCTCTCTACAGATCCCCGTACCCCTGCCCCAAAGTTTCAAAGTTATTGTGTGGCCGGGCACCTGCCGCCTGGGAGTTTGGGTCTCCACTGCAGCCCCCAGGGGATGTCTTGGGATTTTCTTCCGTCGTGGTGGTGGGGAGCAGTCTCCCCTGGGTCTGGAGCTTTGGGGGTGCACGGATGCTTTGCGAATGCCACTGCAAGGGGTTGGTCCGAGGCTGGCAGTGGGGATCCCCCTTTCCTTTTGTATTCGCTTTGGATCCGCAATGCCTAGAGGTGGAGGGGCCGCGGCGAGAGCCAGGGACAATGGCCGGCTGATGGGTCGCCCCAGTCGGTTACAGCGGCCACGCGAGTCCGGGGATCCAGGGCCTGCGGGCCTAGCCCTGGGGGAGGGGGCGGCAGGAAAGGGGGGCGCGGTCTGGGTCGGCTGAGCAGGAGGGCATTTCCGGTCGTGGCATCCGTCACTGGCCTCAGAGGCCTCCGGGGTGGGCAGTAATCAGGCAGGGAATTCAGGAGGACTGCAGGGTGCCGAGACTCTGGCGACTGAGGGGGCGCCCTGGCAGGTCTGGGACCCTGAAAAAGCAGAACCGATCCCCCCACCCCCAACTGCCTTCAGCGGGCAGAAGGTCCCCTCTGCCACTCATAACTCTTTTTCTTTCCCGCCTAGAAACCCTCAGGTTCAGGTGTTTGTAAAGTGCCTAGGTTGGGGGAGTCCTTTGCAAAGACAAAGCCCCACCCCCCATGCCCCAGGAGTGGGAACCATGTAGAAAGAGTTCGTTCTTGACAGAACAGGATGGCTGAAGTGCCAACAGGACATTGATAGGGAAGATTGGGGGCTGGAGGACAGAGGCTTCAAGTCNGGGGGTGCTGGGGGCCGACAGCAAAGTGATGGGGGATTTCGTTTTTCAGTTCTTAGCCAGGACTTTGGTGTTTGGGCACCAGAATCAGAACCTCCAACTTCTTGCCTTTTTTCCAGAGTGTCTGCAGTGCATGCAGTTTGATGAAAATAGCAGAATGCAGATCCTTGAATTTTTACACAAATGCGATAATTATAGTACATTTAGCAACTATGTTGGACGTGAAATTCCAGCAGATTCTTTCCCTCTACTACCAGACTTCCCCTACCACAGATACAACCCTACCCTCCCTAATGGCTTCGAAGTTCTTTCTCCCATTCTCCCATAGAAGTCTCCTGCAAGCTAGAAATGATGGCCAGGCCCAAACCTGGGTGAAACAGGTTCTAGGGTGTGTGTGTGTGTCCTGAGCTGGGCGTAGGTGGGCTTATCTGCCCTTCATGGAAGTTATGCCTGGTAGATGTTTTTCCATCCGAGGAACCAAGGGCTTAGAGAATTGGGTATCTTGCTGGAAATTTCCAGCTAGGATTCCTAACTAGTTATCTAACTCCGGATCTCCATTTTCAGGAGGGAGGAGTTCTGAGGATGAGAGAGGGGCTTTGTGATCCCTAGGTTGCCATAATGTCTGTTTAATGGTTACTGTGAACTATAACCAATTTAGGTATGACAATTTGGAATGTGGCTTGTTGAATTTTTTTGGAGGCCAGTTGGATGGGNTGAGTTCNTCTCTTGATTCTTAGGTATGGGACAGTGCAATCGTCAGTAGGTTCAAGACTCTTAAAATAATAGTCTGTTTATAGCATTTTATACATGTGTGTCTGTGTGTATGTGCATGCATGTGTGCACACAAGCACCAGGATTTCTGATACACACTCCCAGCACTCAGGAGTTGGAGGCAAGAGAATTGTGACTTACAGGCCAAGTTGGGCTACGTAGTGAGACTTTGTCTCTTTTCTTTTTTTTTGGTTCAGGGTTTCTCTGTGTAGTCCTGGATGTTCCAGAACTCGATTTGTAGACCAGGCTGGCCTTGAACTCAGAGATCCCTCAGCCACACCCAACTTGAGACTTTCTCTTAAAGAAAAAGAGGGGTGGTGGTGGCTATTGAGGTGGCTCAGTGGTTAAGCGTTCTTGCAGAGGACCTGAGTTGAGTTCCCAGCACCCGTATCATGCAGCTCACAACTGCATATATGCTCCACCCGCACTTGCATTCATGTGCACATACCCACATATACATAATAAAATCTTAGCCAGGCGTGGTAGCACACGCCTTTAAACCCAGCACTTGGGAGGCAGAGGCAGGCAGATAGATCTCTGAGTTTAAGACCAGCTTGGTCTATAGAGCGAGTTCCAGGACAGCCAGGGCTACACAGAGAAACTGTCTAAAAAAAATCAAAACAAAAACAAAAAAGGAAAAAAGAAAGAAAGAAAAAAGTATGTGTATATGTGTAGTGCTTTTCATTTAGTTTCTAACAAAAGGCCTTTCACATATGTGGGCTCATCTGTCCTTCCTAGCAATTACATCCGATAGACATTTTTTTACATTTTTTTTTTTTAAGTATATCAGGCTGGGAGATGGCTCAGTGATTAAGAACACTGTTGCTCTTCCAGAGTACCAAGGTTCGACTCCCAGCACCTTAACTTAATAGTCCTTAACTCCAGTTTCAGGCCATCTAAACCAAACTCCCTTGTGGCCTCTGAAGGTATCAGGCACACACACGATGCACAAATATATATGCAAGCAAAACACCCATACACATAAAATTTAAAAAATAAAAAATTTATATCCGTTTACTTACTGGGAGAGGGTGTGCATGTGTCTGGCAATCAGAAGACTGCTTGTGTGANTACTAGGTGTCAAACTCAGGTTGTCAGACTTGGTGGCAAGCACCTTTACCCACTGAACCATCTTGCCTGTTACGGCATAGACATTTCAATTGAATCTGAGGCTTGGAGAATTGGGTGCCTTGCTCGAAATTTACAGAGGAGAGCTAGGACTCCTCAGTAGGTCTCTGCCTGTAAATATTCATCCNTTCCCAGAGTCCTGTGCAACCTAGCAAGTTAAAGGCTCCTCCGGTAAGCTACTGTGAGGCAGGTCTGGGATTGAGCTTCTTGTAGACTGGCTGGAAATAGAGAGGTAAATTCAATAAGGAAATGGGCTGGCCAGTGGTTAAGAGCCTAGCCTATACATGAGTGCCAGGTTCAGGGAGAGACCCTGCCTCAAAGGAATAGGTGGAGAGTGATGGAGGAGGACACTTGGCACTCTGTTCTGGAGTCTGTGCTTGCTCACAGGTGTGGGCATCCTGTGTGCAGACATGTACACACACAATAAGTCTTTTAAAAATGAAACTGAGGCTGGGCAGTGGTGGCGCACACACCTTTGATCCCAGCACTCAGGAGGCAGAGGCAGGTGGATCTCTAGGAGTTCCAGGCCAGCCTGGTCAACAGCGCCAGTTCCAGGACAGCCAGGGATACACAGAGAAACCCTGTCATGAAAAACAAAGCAAAAAAAGGAACTGAGAGCTTAGAAAGAAAACTCTGGCGTCAGTGCACTGAGAGAAGACAAGGTAGCAACCTGGAAATGCATAGGAAGGCTTCCTGGAGGAGGTGGCACTCAGGAT
>LZPO01075862.1:644263-656815 GCA_001675575.1 Neotoma lepida | reverse complement strand
CGGGCAGCGTGTATTGTGCGGTAGGGAATCAGAAGCAGGAGTTACTGTGAGCCAGGGAAGACTTGAGCATGATGGGAGATGGATGGGCCCTGGAGCTGGGTCTGCTTGATTGACAGCAACGGTGATGGTGGTGTATGTAGGCTCTAGGGCCAGGCTGCCGGGTTGGAGTCCCATATACCGACTCTGTCACTGTGGATGAGGCAGTTAACTTTTCTGTACCTCCAATGTCCCCTTGTCCTCTGCAAAATGGGAAATGTTAACAGTGTCTATCTCATGACACTGTTGTGGAGCTTTAAGGATATAACGTGGTCATGACAGCTCCTGCCGTGTGGTAACCACTCANCAGGTGTGCATGCTCTTGTGAGTGATCATTTCTCTTGGTGTAAGTTTTCTTTCCTCAGTATTCTTATCTGTAAAATAGCTGGGTTGAATGAGGTGATGTTTGTTCATTGATTCTACCATCATTAATTTACTCTGTGCCAAGCACAGGACCATTGAGATCTTCAAGAGGCCAGGACAATTCCTCCTGGACTAATGCAGAACTGTGTCATGTTAATCTCTCGTTCATTCTCATATCCCCTTTCCCCACCCCCACCCCCATCTCAGTGCTGGGGTCGGAACCCAGGACTTTGAACACTGGAGTTCTCAGGCTGCTGGCTCCCACGTGGTACCTGCCCTACTGAGTTGGTCCCAAGTCAGTCTTATTTTGTGTCTCAAATTTTTGCGTGTGGAAAAAAAAATCCAGACCCTGCTGAAGAAACTCTTCTATGCTCCTTTCTGTCTGTCAGATTCCAGTCGCTAGAGAAAATGAGAGATGTTGTAGCATAGTCTTTTGAACTCCTCCTCTGCATGTAAACACACATCACACAGGTGATCATACCACACAAAGCATTCTGGGATCTTCTTCTGTCTGGCAGCTGTGCATGGAGGCATTGCTGTAATTCTAGGTATAGATTCAGTAGCTGTCTTGTATTCCATGACTACAATTTAATTACTTAGGTGGATCCTTTATGGGCAAGCACTAAGGCTGCTTCAAGTTTTTCATGTGTTCTAAAACAAACAAACAAACAAACAAACAAAAACTATCTATCTATTTATTTATTTTGAGACGTGGTCTCACTATGTAGCCCAGGCTGGCCTGGAACTCACGGAACTACTCCTACTCTGCACCACCATGCCTGGCATCATACATTTTTGTTTGTTTGTTTTTGTTTTTCAAGACAGGGTATCTCTGTGTAGCTCTAGCTGTCCTGGAACTCACTATGTAGACCAGACTGGCCTTAACTGGGAGATCCACCTGCCCATGCCTCCCAAGCGCTGGGACTAAAGGTGTGTGGCACCACCTCTTGGCATCTGGCATACATTTTTAAGAATAATACATTCAATTAGAATTGGCCAATGCTAACTGTATCTAAGTTCCAAGTTGTATTAGACTTTGGGTCTATTTAGTTTGGGTGTGTGATATTTGTAAGTTTTTTTGTTATAATAATGTTTTTTAAAAAAATAACAATACATTGACAAGATGGCTCAGTGGATAAAGCACTTGCTGCTAAGCTTGAATATCTGCGTTTGATCCCTGGATCTCACCGTGGAAAGAGAGAACAGACTCCTTAAAGTTGCCCTCTGACCTCCACANGATTGCTGTGGCACATGCATTCTGTACTTACACACACTCATACACACATCATACACATACAATAGTAATAACTGAAAATTAAAAAACAATATATTCCATGCCAGATATGGTGGCACATGCCTCTAATCCCAGCACTTGGGAAGCAGAGGAGGAAGAACAGGAGTTTAAGTCTCAACTATCATTGAATCTGAGTGTAGGCTGGACTTCCATTCCAGATCTTGTCTGAAATAAAACAAAACTGCCAGTAGCAACAACAGCAACAAAAACAGGTATGGGCCTGAGGGCTGGAGAGATGCTCCATTGACCCAGGTTCNATTCCCANCATCCACATGGCAGCTATCTGCAACNCTAGTCCCAGTGGAATCTGACACCCTCTTCTGGCCTTTGGGGCACTGCACTCACATGGTACATAGACATAAATGCAGGCAAGACAGAAGAGGTGTCATATTCCCTGGAACTGGAGTTAGAGATAGTTGTGAGCACTTAGATACTGGAAACTGCAATCAGATCCTCTGGAAGAGCAGCCAGTGCTCTTAACTGCTGAGCCATCTCTCCAGCCCAGAACCNTTGTGAATGTGTACAGGTTTTGAGCCTTCTGTCTGTGGCAGTGGCTGTGTGCCGTGGGATGGCAGAGCCCTTCGTTTTTGCTCACTTCTGCCTTTCTGAGTCCTCACTTGAATCACTTTTAATATATGTATTTCTACCTCTAGTCCCTCTAACAGCAGTCTAGGTTTTTAAATTTGTTTATTACTGATTTACTCTGTGTGTGTGTGCGCGCGCGCGTGTGTGTGTGTGTGTGTGTGTGTGTGTGTGTGTGTGCACGAGCACCACAGCGCACTTGTACGGGTTGAGAGTTGATTCTCTCCTTCCACCATGTGGGGCCCGGTGACTGAACTCAGGCCTTCAGGCTTGGTAGCAAGTGCCTTTCCCCACTGAGCCATGTCACCAGCCTCAGGCCCTAGGCTTTTTCTAGCGTGCACTTCAAACACCCCCAGTCTCTAGTCCACCCTTGGTTCCAAGGTCCCTTCTGTCTATAAAAGATATCCATGTATCTTTTATAGCAGTACCCTGCTTTCTAATACCCAAATCTGAGTTAGCCTGCCCAAGCTGCCATGACAAGATGCCCATAGGACCCCACATTCATGACATTTCACTCCCGCTCCCCCATAGGCCTGGTCCCTGTGTGTAAATAGGCCCTGATAGTTCAGCATAGACACTTGGGGGAGACACAAACATTTGGTGCATAATAACTGCCTATGAGAATTTTCTTCCTTGAGGAGGGAAGGGGTAGGTGTGGGTTCCAGAGCCACCAGGGCTGGGAGGTGCTCTCCTGACACACCGCTGAGGCTCCCTGCTGCCTGTCTCTCCAGTCTTTTTTAACTTGGGCCACTGTGTGGCCTTGCCAGCCTTGCTAGCCTCAGGGAGTACTGTCTTCCTGTCCGCTTAGCTAACAGTGAGATGTAAATAAGTCTCGGGTATTTAATGCCAACTCAGTTTCTCATGGAGCAAAGCCTGTCACGGAGTTGCCCTTTTTCAAAATGCACCTTAGAGTGGAAGCCATAGATGACCCTTGCTNCACCTACAAAACCTTCAAGGTGTAGGGTCTTTGTATTTTTTGTTTGTTTGTTTAGCATTAGCGGCACACACGAACACACCCATGCACACACGTCATAGGGCTCATTCCTTCACATCATTGAGATTTCCGCTTAGGTGTTATAGTTGCTTTCTCTGACTCTAAAATGCACCTTCCTGTTGTTCTCACTTTTTCTTTGTCACGTTCCTTCTTGTGTTGCATTTTTCTGAAAAAGATACTGTTAACTTTACTCCTGGCTAGATCCTACTTGTTCAAGAACACTAAAGATACTTGCTCTGGGGAAGTGTGTGTGCGTGTGTGGGTGTTTGGGTGTGTTTGTATTTGTGATATATGCATGTATATGTGTGTAGGTGCCAGCATGCCACAGTTCATGTGTGGTGGTCAGAGGACAAGTTTGGAGCATCTATTTTGTCTTTAGGTTCCAGAGATTGAATTCAAGTCATTAAGCCTGATGACAAGTGCCCTTAACCTCCTGAGCTGTCCTACCCGCTCCAAAAGATTGTATGACTGTTTTGCCTGCATGTATGTACGTAGGTCTGTCACACGCATGCCTGGTGCCTGCAGAGGTCAGAAGAGGGTGTCAGATCCCCTGGAATTGAAGTTACTAATGGTTTCGAGCCACTATGTGCATGCTGGGAATCAAACCCAGGTCTTCTGCTAGAGCCAACAAGTGTTCTAAACCACTGAGCCATCTCTTCAGGTCCCCCACCAAAAATATTCTTAAAGTGTTCATGTTTGCTCCATTCATGGATGGATGTTTAGATGGATGCATGAATGGTGAATGCCTATTTGTCATATTTTAACTATGTNTTTATAGTTAGGATTCTCACCGGGCAGTGAACCCTTTGAGGGCATGTTTTGTTGTTATTTTGGTTTTTTTTTGTGGGGGGAATATGAGACAGAGTCACCTTTAGGCTAGCTGGCCTCAAAGTCATTATGTAGCCAAGGCTGGCCTTGAAACACCTGATCTTCCTGCCTCTACCTCCCAAGTTCTGGGATTACAGGTGTGCACCACTACTCCCGGCTTGGGCAGTGTTGGTTCCCCTTCCTTGCTGCCACCTGGCAGTTTCAAGCCCTGAGCCACAGCTCTTCTGCTGGCCCAGGAGTTCTCTCAGGGCAGCAAGTGACCTAAGAGAGCCCCATCCCATCCCCAGCAACACCAAGAATGGAATTCTAACAGTTGTTGTTGAAATGGAATGCAGTTCTGTCTGGGTCTTGGAACTCACACTCTATAGACCAGGCTGGCCTCAAACTCACAGAGATCCATCTGCCTCTGCCTCCTAAATGCTAGGATTAAGGGTGTGAGCCACCACCCCCAGCTTTGTTGGGGGCAGAAAGGGGCTACAGTGGGCACACTTCCCTATCCTTCTAGCTCTCTCCTTTGTCACAGCCTGGGCTCTACCCACTGTTACTCGGGACCACCCACAGACCTGGGTCTCTGACTGCATGTTTCTTTGCATTAATGTGACTCTCAGTAGTAGTGGCACTCTGAAGGGGACAAGTGGTCGCGGGCCTGGTAAGTGTTCGTTGCTGGACTTTTCTTGTGGTAAGCAGTCATCACATATTGTAGGTTCTTTCTTGAAAGTACCACGAGAGCCTAGAGGTCCTCCTTAACCAGCACCCCCCTGGGTGGCCCCAGCAGCCTCTACCTGCCATGTTGCTTTTTGAGATGAAGTCTCTTGGCTGGTCTTGCTCTGAGGCCTTTATACACAACAGGAGGACCCCTCAGTGATCCATGTAGACCCTGGGGCCTGAACTGGGGAGAAGCATGATATTTTCCTACAGGGAACCATTCCAGATATATATCTGCCTAGAGGGCCTAGAGGCAGATGTCACAAATACACTCCCAAAGCTTAAAGGGTCTGCCTTTGTCTTTTTGTAATTTGTTTTTTTGTTTTGTTTTGTTTTGTTTTTGTTTGTTTGTTTGTTTCTCTGTGTAGTCTTGGGTGTCCTAGAACCTGCTTTATAAACCAGGCTGGCCTTGAACTTAAAGAGCTGCCTGCCTGTGCTTGGATCAAAGGTGTGGGCCACCACTGCCCACTGCCTCTGCTGACCTGAGATCTGGTGTTCCAGAGTGGCCTCCACTCGCTGGCTGCGTATCTCATGAACCGCTTGAGCCTCTTTTATCTCTTTTATCAGTGTCTTTTATCTCTCAAATACGGTCCGTCACTCATGACTCTACCCCCATCAAGACTGGATGAAAGATAGCCAGGAGCCCTGGCCGTGATGAGAGGAAAACTCAAGAGCAGGTGGTCATCCAGAAGGCTTCTGCCCAACACTGACAAGTCCACTCCCATTTACCCTTCAAATTCAGCTGTTTNTGATGGTGGATGCCTATAATCTTAGCACTTGGGAAGCAGAGGCAGGAGGATCACCCCAAGCTGGAGGCCAGGCTGGTCCATATAGCCAGTGCCATGCTAACCAGAGCTACATAGTGAGGACTCATTCTAAAAAGAAACAGATAAATAAACCCAAAGCAAACAGCCAAAGTAGAAGCCCAGTGCCAACNCCAGTGCTGGGAACTGTCACTTTGTGTGTCACCTGGTCTATTCACTGCAGAAGCCTGGCTTCAGGTGCAGCTCTGGGGCTGTCTGGCCATGCCTCTTAAGTTGTGAGACTGGCTTGGGGTACAGAAATGGCAGCCTTCTCATTTCATACACCCATTGTTGAGTTGAACATCCAGTAGAAGAATTCGGACCTGCCAGTAGTCTGTTGATCAGTGCTTGCTGCAAACCAGCCCTAAAATTTAGGATTTCCTGAGGGCTACTTCTGTCAGTAGGTAATACTTGTTTCCCAAGGAGAGAGGGAAGAATCAGAGGCATTAAAGCCAGTCAACAGAGAAGACTGCTGCTATCTCTGAAGCAGGAATTCTTTACCTGTTGGCTTCTGGTTCAGCCACCTTGGACTTACTGCTTGAAAGGGCTGTGGGCAGCAGGTAATGGTTGAGTCTGCTGGGATGTCAGGGCTAAGCCTGATTGATGTGNAAGTCTTTCTACCTGCTGGGGGTTTCCTGGAAGCTATGGACTCAGGAAGGTTGGTCAGGCTGGCCTCCAACTCATCCTCCTGTCTTAGCCTGGGATTACAGGCATGCAGCATTACATGTGTCTCAGTATAGGGATCTTGATTGGCTGAAGAAAGGGGAGATTGTTCAGACAGCCTTGGAAACAGGTGGGGCTCAGACAGAAGCGAATGTGTGAACTTGAAAACCCTCCCCAGGGCATCCTTGAGAAGGTTGAGGGGCAGTGAGAAGATTTGCCCAGTATCTGGGGACAGTACAGGTTAAGGGGGAAGGAGGGGCAGAGGTCAGATGGTGGACAAGGCCCCTGGGGGCTCAGAGGACATGGACATGGTCATGCCATGTGCTGTGGTCAGACCCACAGAGGCTGCTTCCCCTGTGTGGGACTGGGCCCCATTGCATGGTATCTGGCATGGTCTTGTCTTCCCTGCTCAATTGTGTGTCCAGGACAAGCCTGTCCCTGACCCACCAAAGCAACCCAGGTTCCTGGCCAACACTAGGTGACTGAGGGGTGGTGGAGCTGTTTCAAGGACCTGGGAGAGACTAGTGCAGGAGAAAAGCCTTTGCAGTGAGGCCCGGAACGGTGTAGGGGATCGGGACCGTGAGAGCAGGGTGCAGGGTTGTGTGACAAGGGGCAGAGTGGGTGCAGGAATGAGGGCCTCGTTCTGCAGANGGAGAAGCTGAGGACAAACGCTGATTGAGAAGCCAGAGCTATCATGGCCGGCCTCCTGCCATGGTCCTGGTTTGCAGTCCGGTGTCTGACCCAGGAACCACAATGTAAAGTGCCTAGCAAGAGGGATGGGCATTGTGGCATCACACATTTTCCTGTGATGTTTGGACTATTATCTGTACCAGGGACTCAGCACCTGTCATCTTCCAAGCCCTCATGATAGCCAATGTGGCAGGATCTGCCATCAGCCCTATTATCCCCTTGGGACACTGAAGCCCAAAGTCATAGTAAGTGTGAATGTTGAGCTCACACCCAAGTCTGAGTCCAGAGCCTTCCCCAAGTCACTTGAGACCAAACAGACTGGTAGTGGACCCGTGTCAGTGCTCCATAAATACACACACTGGTTTCTCTGCATATGGAGGGCTCCCTGGGGTGACAGTTATGTCCCCATCTGCTGAGACATCCCCAAACCTCCCTCACTGCCTGGTGAAGATGGATAGCTACAGGTGTGCTGTGGAGAGAGAAGGAAGGAGCAGACTCCTGAGTCCCAGGCCTTCCTGGGCTGAGCTTCACTCCCTGGCCCAGGCCCAGGTCCAGGCAAGAGGTGTGCACACCATCATTCTTCTAGGTAGCCGTCACTAGGGCTCATTAGTGGCCTGTCGGGACTGCTGGTAGACATGAAAGAAAGCACAAGCCACCCACCAGCTATGACCACAGCTGATTTCCCTTCCTGTATCAGGGTGAGTGGGCTCTGGCCTCTCGCTGCTGCGTGAACAGGAGCCTAACGGAGCTAAGTGCAGGACCTGCGCCAGGTGCCCCTCACATGTACAGTTGTTGGCTAGCCTTTGCACTTGCTATGTTCCTTCTCCTTGGTGGTCCTGTGCTCCTAGTCCCTGGTAGCACAGATGACTNAATTTAATGGTAAAACAAGGTTTGTCCTTTGAACTTGAGATGGTGCCAGGCACTACTCTTACCTAAGCCATTGTGTGGTGAAGGGCCGGTGGCCCTCACATAACCCCTGCCGTTCAAGTTCACCACACAAATGAGTCCAGTGGGTCTTGGGTCTGCAAGATAGCAGCATGGCCTGTGGTCTGTGTAGTACCTGAGATGGTCTGTTGCTCTAAAGACCCCTTCAGCCAGGTGGTGGTGGTGCATAACTTGAATCCCAGCACTTGGGAGGCAGAGGCAGGTAGAGGCCTCTAAATTTGAGGCCAGCCTGGTCTACAGAGCAAGTCCAGAACAGCCAGGGCTACACAGGGAAACCCTTTCTCAGAAAACCAACCAACCAACNAACAAAAAACCCTTCAGACCTCTACAGTGGGATGAGTGGGAGGGAAAGAACCTTCTGACAGCCGCAGGGTAGGGTGGGGCTATCGGCCACCCCCACTCCACCCCACCCCTGCTATCTGATTGATGGACTGTGCTCTCCCTGCAGACACTGATGGAGAGGCAGAAACGGAAAGCGGACATCGAGAAGGGGCTGCAGTTCATTCAGTAAGTGGGCAGTGAGCAGGTGGGGTCTGGCTCTCCTTTTCCTCCTGGCTAAACCCNGCTCAGTGTGCACTGGGATGTGGAGAGGTGGGGTGAACTGGGAAAGGGGCCAGCAAGGCAGAAGCTGTGGATTCCACGAGTACATGTGCCTGTACTGTCTGGCCCTGGCTGCCTCTGGGTCTTATCCAGTCTGTCATTCTACCCTCACTCTCTGCATCTTCTGCTCCACCGAGCATCAATTTTCCCCTCTGTGAGGGACCAGGACACAAGCCCCGCCCTTCCTCCAGCCTGACAGGTGCAAGCTCTCCTGAGCCAGTGCTCTCTTCCACACGGAGCTGTAGTTTTGTAGTTNTAGCNACAGGAGAGGAAGTGTAGCTAGGTCATGAGTGACTTGTTGGTGTCTGGNCTGAGGGGCTGATGGCTGTCAGTGGGCCTGGCACTGACTGTGTTTTTTGTTTTGTTTTTAATTTTATGTGCATTGGTGTTTTGCCTGCATGTATCTGTGTAAGCGTGTTGGATCCCCTGGAACTAGAGTTACAGACAGTTGTGAGCTGCCATGTGTGTGCTAGGAATTGAACGCAGGTCCTCTGGAAGAGAAGCCACTGCTCTTAACCNCTGAGCCATCTCTCCAGCCCCAGACTGACTGTTTTGAACTAGGTCAGGAGAATNGCAAAGTCTCCCAGACCAAGGGCACCTGAGGTGGACTCTNTGACTCACCCTTGGGCCTGAGGTACAGATTTGGTTTGATGAGGTCTCGGTTCCAGAGTAGAGGTTAATTTCCTAGCAGNAGTCCTGTCCCCATACAAGTCACCCTTGGCTTTGCCTTGGCCAGAATCTGATTACTGTCCTCTTGTCCTTTCCAGGCCTGGGGGNTTCCTAGACCTAGCCATGGCCTCTCTGCCTTTGTAAGTTAGAGACGCCTGGAGTCTCGCTTTCCTGAGGAGAGGGCTGAGCTTGTAGGCAGAGGACAACTGCTGGCTGGGCGAGCCTGGGAAAAAATGCAAGTCCTTCCATCGGAACTGAGCGGCTTCATGCAGCTCTCTCCCCTCTTACCTCAACCACAGCTGATGGAGTTCCTAGTGGGAGAAGCCTATTCCTGGCACAACCTCAGGCCTGAAGCACCAGCCCTGGGGCTCCCTCCGCATGGGACCCATGAGCTTATGCCATCCTATATCTCTTTTTTCCTACTAGGTCAACACTACCCCTAAAGCAAGAAGAGTATGAGGTGAGTGTCACCTGGGTGGGTAGATGAAGGGGAGGGATATTGTGTCAGGGCAGAGGGTTGTCACTGAGNTAGTCTGGATAGAGACCTGCTGAGTCCCCANGTACCTGCCCTGCATAGGCCTTCCTGCTCAAGCTTGTGCAGAACCTGTTTGCCGAGGGCAATGACCTGTTCCGGGAGAAGGACTACAAGCAAGCTCTGGTGCAGTACATGGAAGGGCTGAACGTGGCTGACTACGCCGCCTCTGACCAGGTGGCTCTGCCCCGGGAGCTGCTGTGCAAACTGCATGTCAACAGAGCGGCCTGCTACTTCACCATGGTGAGCCTGTCCTCCCCTCCNTGNCCTCCCCACGTCCCTACATGCTCCTAACCCAGGCTGATTCCTCCACTTCTTCCTATCTCTCTCTCCTTTTTTTTAGCTAGTGTGTCATTATGTAACTCTGGTTAGCCTGGAACTCTCTGTGTAGACGAGACTGGCCTACAACTCCCTACAACTCATAAACACCTGCCTCTACCTCTTAAGTGCTCAGATTAAAGGTGTGTGCCACCATGACCGGTTTTTAAAAAAAATAATAATAATTTTTTTTTGTTTTTGTTTTTTGAGACAGGGTAAACTCACTCTGTAAACAAGGCTAGCCTCGCACTCAGAAATCNGCCTGCCTCTGCCTTCCAAGTGTTAGGATTACAGGCATGTGCCACCACCACCTAGCTAAAAAAGATTTTATATTAATTTTTATTTTTGTGTATGAGTGTTTTGCCTGCCTGTATATCTGTACAACATGTATATGCCTGCTGCCTGCGGCGGTAGCTCTGTTGGTAAAGCACTTGTCCTGTTGCTTTGCAAGCACAGGGGACCTGAGTTCAATGATTGATTCTCAGAAAACATACATGAACACACACACAAAAATACATGCACACATACACACACACACACACACACATACATATACACATACATATATACGTAGAGATATAGTCATATGCACACAGATGCACATACATACATATGGACACAAATGTACTTATATATTTACACACACATTCACTCCCCTCACATCCTTCTCCTTACATATACAACATCAGTTGGAGCTTGCTGCCTAGCCCAGAGGTTCTCAACCTTCCTAATGCTGTGACACTTTAATACAGTTCCTCATCGTGGTGACCCTCAACCATAAATTATTTTTTTCTTAATTTAATTAATTAATTCATTTTTATGTATGAGTGCTCTGTCTATATGTATGCCTGCATCATGTAGGGCATCAGATCTCATTANAGATGGTNGTGAGCCACCATGTGGTTTCTGGAAATTGAACTCAGGACCTCTGTGTAACATCAGCCAGTGCTCTTAACCTCTGAGCCATCTCTCCAGCCCCCATAAAGTTATTTTTGTTGCTACTTCATAACTGTAATTTTGCTACTGTTATGAATCATAATGCAGATATCCATGTTTTCTGATGGTCTTGGGTGAAAAGATTCGTCAATATGGGGTCGTGACCCACATGTTGAGAACCACTAGTCTAGCCAGTTTCTTCATTCGGTGAGACCAGGTCCAATGAGAGATCATGTCTCAGAAAATAAGATGGAGGCCTCTGGCTCCTACATGAGCAGCACTGGGCACACACACTTGCAAACATGTTCATAGCCACAACCAAAACAACATCAGAAAAAACACACCCAGCCACAGCCCCACCTCAGATGCACTGAGTTAGGATTTCAGGGGTGACCCTTTCTTCCCAATTGCATCTCTGTGAGGTGCCACTGTCACTCTTAGCTCGTGATNCTCCAGGGCAAGGGCAAACAAGTCAACAGATGTGTCACCCAGCAGGCTCACTGCTGTAGAACCTACAGCCCTCCCCACAGTGGCCTNCCAGTCCCTGCCGCAGCCTGTCTTCCTTACAACATCAGAGGCAGTGCTGCTGACAGTCAGTGCTGCCCTCTCGCCCTTACCTCTTCTCTGAAGCTCTTCAGCCTGGTCCCTGAGGTCATCCATCCCCCTTGCTGTTCCTCTGCCGGAAAGTGAGGATGCTTTCCGTCCCAAGGGTCAAAGGTGCTGACCATTGGGCTGCCTGATTGTCTCCTGTAGGGCCTGTATGAGAAGGCGCTGGAGGACAGTGAGAAGGCGTTGGGACTGGACAGCGAGAGTATCCGGGCACTGTTCCGCAAGGCACGTGCCCTCAACGAGCTGGGGCGCCACAAAGAGGCCTATGAATGCAGCAGCCGGTGCTCCCTCGCCCTTCCCCATGTGAGTCCTGTCTCCCACGAATCTGGACTGGCCCTCCCTTGCTCCATGCCACCTGAGCCGTGACTTCCTCCTCTGCCGTAGGAGATTGGGGATGCTAGCTATAGTTTATGAGCTGGGATTGTGTGTCACCGTTGCTAAAACTGCACTGTGGGTATAAAACATACCTCATCCTTGAACAGCCCTGTGCTATGAAACTGGTGCTCTTATCCCCATTTTCAAGATGAAGAGATGGTGGTATTGGGGTTGTCACTGGGTGGGGAAGTGACAAAGAGAAATGACCAACAGAGAGCTGGCTTGACACTCATGTGTATGTCATCCCCCCTCACCAACATTTATTCACTGAAACAGACATGTGNCTCACTCTGCCACTTGGTCACTTTATAAGTATTTATTGTANGGTATCCACACAGGCACAGATCAAGACCCGCCGCCCTTTGGTGATTCTGAAACAATCCTGGAGTCTAGGTCTGTTACCATCCTGAGCTCCAGTGTGACCTTGAACAAAGCACTTCCTTTTTTCACACATTAGCTCATGTCCATAAAATGTCCTTCCTGGGCCAGGCGATGGTGGCACACATCTTTAATCCCAGCACTTGGGTGGCAGAGGCAGGTGAATCTCTGTGAGTTCGAGGCCAGCCTGGTCTACAGAGCGAGTTCCAGGACAGGTTCCAAAGCTACACAG
>LZPO01075862.1:601874-616573 GCA_001675575.1 Neotoma lepida | reverse complement strand
AAACACAAGCCTGTCCTTGGGCTGGAGGGCAGATAACTGAGCTTGGATTGGGACATTCCTTAAACTCAGGAAATTGAAGAGTGGTCAGTAAACCTAAGGGGTTGAATTAATCGAGTTTGAAATTCCCTTTAGTTCNCTTCACTTGGCTCAAGTTAGGAAGCATTACCCAAGCAACCACCCACCCCATGCAGATCCTTGGGATACAAGACCAACTACCAGAGAGACTACTTTCCTTGAGTCTGCAGTCTGATTTTTACATCATAATCAGTGGGCACTTATTATTCTGCATTCTTCCATTTTCATTTGATTTCACATCTGTACCACTGAAACTGGATGTTCAGAGCGCCTGATAGTCACGCTGGATGATGACCCTGATGGAACATGGGGCTGTTTCTGGCTCTGGCCTGCGTGACACTGCACTGAGGAGCACTGACATGGCACCAGCTCCTGCACTCTCTCTCAGGTTCCTCCTTGGGGCAGATGCAGGGCCCACCAAGGACCTGGGGGCAGCTTTGTCCCTCTCTGGGGAAGACCTTTATGGATTCTGCCAAAACATCTAATAGTCCTTAACCAGGGGAGCCTGTGCAGTCTGCTGGGAAAACACCCAGGCCTCAGAAAGGGTGGCTGGAGCCACTGGACCTGACTAATGAGCAGTAAGTTTGTATCGGTCCCTTCTGACATTGGTTTTGAGCCTGGAAGTTAAATATACCCTGCTGGCCAAGGAGAGAGCAGAAGACCATCAAAGTTCTTAACCAAGTTCTTGGAAGGAACCTCCAGGTGGAGGCCACNGCNTGCCTCCAAAGGTCACCGCTTGCCTCCAAACAGACATAGCTGTTGGCACATAAAAACATCTTGTTAGTGAACTGGGGACAAATACAGTCAGTGAAAAATGAAGGGTAAAGTACAGGGATGGAGTCAGGACATTGATTAAAAACTTAACAGACCTAGACCATCTATTGAGGGCTTTGGACCGCCAAGTCCAGAAACCTCGGACATGTGGACAATCCAAACCCCTGTACACAGCCCTTCCCAATATCTCCAGGTACATATTCAACCATACTTTCTCCCTACTGCTGCCCTCCTCAGCCACCCTGGCCCAGCAGCCTGCTGATCACTCGTGATGCTGCCAGCTGAACCCCTTGAGTACAAGGTAAGGGTGTTGGTGTGTGCTTTGAGCAACATAATTTTCTAGAATTAAGGCCTCACTAAATCTGTTAACTTTGAACTATTTGCACGATCTAGTCTGGTGCCACATACATGGTGCATTAATCTATCTTCTGTTGCATAACAGGATGCCCAGGACCAGATAATTTGTGAAGAATGGAAGCTTACTTGGCCCACAGCTCTGAGGGCTAGAGGTTCAAGAAGCATGACAGGTCAGCAACATCTGTGAGGGCCCCTTGCTGACTCTACATGGCAAAGGAGGCAGTACAAGCTCTCTAGTGCAAACTCATCTTCCTCTCTTTGATTTTTTAAGACAGGGTCTCTCTGTAACTCTGGACATCTTGGAACTTGCTGCATAGACAGGTTGTCAGGCTTGGCAGCAAGTGCCTTTACCCCAAGCCAGATCACCAGCCGAAGTCTTGAACTTCTGATCCTCCTTCTGTGGCCTCCTGATTAAAGGTGTGCACTACCTACCACACTGCCTTCTATCTCTGTGTTAAGCCAGTTTTGCACTAAACAGAAGTTCTGGGACCAAGTACCAGTTAATGCACCAACCCAGCTGAGTCAGCCCTGGCTGCAATCACAATGCAACTCAAGCCTGAACTCCAGCCTCCACCGCATTCTCACCTCAGGGGTACAGAGCAAAGGGGGACTGGCCAGGGCTCCTGTTGGCAAAAAAAAAGCAGGAGGGAGGGTTCCCTTTGTGCTCACCAGACAGCCTCTGATGACTGAAACATANAGCTGTTCAAAACAAAAAGTAACTCAAGTTTTATAAATATACATTTGCAGNAGGAAACATTGGAAAGTTAAATAAGAAATTAATTATAAGAAGGAACGGGGTTGGGGGGAGAAGGGTCAAGGACAGAAATNAGACTGCTGAAGTATAACTTATCAGGGTCTAGAGAGGTGGCTAATCTTGGCTGTCTACTTGACTACATCTGGAATCAACTAAAACACAAGCAGCTGGGCACACCTGGGAAAGATTTTATTGACGGAATCCTTTGAAGTGGGAAGACCCACCCTAAAACTGGGCCACATCTTCTGGTAGCTTTTTGTCTGCTTGCCCTCACTTGTGCTGACAAGTTCAACTACCCTGTTGCTGTGAGGCATATCTTCAATACTATCAGAACCTACTTCTTCCGGATTCCAAGGTAGATTGACAATCAGCAGCTCTGTACGAATCCTTCAGGATTCCAGCATCAGATTGGAACTGCTGAGACATCCAGTCTCTCGGGACTGAACAACTGTCAGATCCTTGGCCTGTCAAGAGACAGCCAATCCTGAGCTAGATCACAGCTTGTAAGCTAATAAATTCCACATATATTTTGTTCTAACAATTCTGTTCCTACCGAGAACTCTAAATCACTGCTTGTGAAGAGGAGTCATGTTCAGTTCCCAGCACCTACATTGGGTAGCTCACAGTTACAGCTACATTGGGTAGCTACAGCTCCAGTGGCTCCAGCACCCTCTCTGGCCTCTGCTGCCATGTGCANCCAGATACACATACCTACACATAAATGAATTAATTTTCGAGGGCTTTGAGCTTTGATCCATGTACTGAGGTTTCTATACAAAAATTGAAAGTGTGGAGGGTGGGCGGGAGAGATGGCTCAGGGGTTGAGAGCACTGGCTGCTCTTCCAGAGGACCTCAATTCCCAGCAACCACATGGTGGCTCACAACCATCTGTAATGAGATCTGGTGCTCTCTTCTGGCTTGCAGACATACATGCAGACAGAACATTGTATATATAATAAATAAATCTTTAAAAAAATTAAAAGTAGGGTGGACAACATTAAGACACTTACAGCTAAACTGGACAACCTCAGTCCAGTCTCCTTCCACAATACAGTAGAAGGAGAGAACTAGCCCCATAAGTTGTCTTCTAACCGCTACATGTGCACCATGGCATGTGAGTACCCACACAAACACACACACACACAATAAATAAATAAATAAATAAATAAATAAATAAATAAATAAATAAACGTCATTATAAGTAGCCAGGCATGGTGATACACACCTGTACCCTCAGCACTCAGGAGGCCACAGAAGGAGGATCAGAAGTTCAAGACTGCAGCTGGTGATCTGACTTGGGACCTCGCTGCCAAGCCTGACAACTTGAGTTCCATTTCTGGGACTCACAAGGTAGAAGGAGAGAACCAACTTGCAAACTGTCCTCTGGCCTATACACACATGCCATTGTGAGCACCTACACACACACACACACAATATAAATAAATGAATAATAAAAAATAGTAATAATAAAAAATTAGGGCGATGGTGGTGCACACCTTTGATCCCAGCACTCAGGAGGCAGAAGCAGGTGGATCTCTGGGAGTTCAAGGCCAGCCTGGGCTACAAAGCAAGTTCCAGGACAGCCAGAGATGTTACACAGACAAACCCTGTCTCTAAAACAAAAAAACAAGAACAAAAACAATTTTTTTTCACGTGTATGAGTGGTTTGCCTGCATATATGTATGTGTGTTCCTGGTGCCTGCAGGAACCAGGAGAGGGAATTGGAGCACCAGGAAGAGTAATTAGGATGGTTGTAAGCCACTGTGTAGGTACTGGGAACCAAACCTGGGTCCTCTGGAAGAGCAAAAAGTGCTTTTAACCATTGAGCCAACTCTCTAGCCCCAATTTAAAAAAAAACAAAAAAACAAAAACCAGGCAATGGTGGCACAAGCTTTTGATCTCAGCACTTAGGAGGCAGAGGCAGGTGGATCTCCGGGAGTTTGAGACCAGCCTGGTCTACAAAGTGAGTTCCAGGACAGCCAGAGATGGTACAGAGAAACCCTGTCTCGAAAAACAAAAACAAACCAACAAAAACAGGGACTGGAGAGATGGCTCAGTGGTTAAGAGCACTGGCTGTTCTTCCGGAGGTTCTGAGTTCAGTTCTCAGCCCCCACACTGGGCAGCTCACAACTGTCTGTAACTCCAACTCCAGGGGATCTGATGCCTGTGGCCTGCTTAGGCAGCTGCACTCACATAAATATACCCACAAACACACACNCACATACCTACAAACAATTAAAAATAATAAAAATGAATCTTTTAAAACAGGGGATCATGGTAAGGGGAGCAGATGAGAGAGAGAAGCTCTACGAAAGTAAAGTGAGGGGCTNGAGCGCTCGCCCAGCATGCACAAAGCCCTCAGTTCCATCCCCAGTCCTGGAAGAAAAAAAAAGGAAGCCAGCTAACCCTGGTGGTGTGAGCCCAATCCTAGCTACTTGAAAGGCTGATACAAAAAGATCACAAGTTCAGTGCCTGCCTGGGTTTACANAGTGAGTTCTGGGATTGCAGATTATATAATCTATAATATNTAATAATTTTTCAGTAAGTTGGGGAGGACCACTCGGGAGGAAGTAGTTAAAGAATTCACTAAAGACTTGGGGCAGGAGAAGCCAGCAGAGGCACCGGGAGCATTTCTGTGTAAAATGGGATTCTGGAAAGCAGCCAAGGATCTTGGTGGACATCAGCCACAGGGCAGAAACCAAGAGCCTCGGAAGCAGGCCTGAGGGGAGTCACTGTGTTCAGTTTTGGAGCTGAGCCCCAGAGTTACTTTCTGGCATGTTCAAAACTCCACAACCTGGCATCTCTGCCTAAATCTGACCCCTGTGGCATCACTCTTAAAGGGATGAGTACATACAAGTCCTTGACCTCACCCATAAACATTCAATGTCCTGGGAATCACAGTGCACCTGTGGGAAAAGAAGGGACTATGGTAGATGGCCAAGTGCCACTTAAACCTCTGTGATGGACAAAGAAGCAAGGTAGTCAGTCACTCAGGACAAGCCTGAGCCAAGTTGGCAGAGCTGTCCCCTTTCAGTAGTGCCCACCACGCCAACCATCCTAGGGACCTACCTTCCTCTTCTCCCCTTTCTGAGAGAGCAAAGAGATTTGGAGAACAGTTCTACAGAGAGTATAAAGCCCCAAAGATGCACCCTACATGAACACGTACATGTCTTCCAGGGCTCATGTGCATGGCACACGTACATTCAAACACCCAATCCCTTGGGGCTTGCAAGCTCCCATGTGAATGCATGGTGCCACTACAGTATCTTTTATGCTGAGTGCTTGGGGTGCTGGTCTTGTCTGCCATCCTTTCTTCCTGCCACCTGTGATCCCAGCCCAGGCTGAGCTCCATGATGTGCCCTGCTCTCCACTGAACCTGAGCCTCCAGGCATTCCCCCACCCCTCAGCTCCTTNTATGTGCCTGTGCTCACTTGCTGTGGGCGTGGAGCTCTGCTCACCGTTCTCATCCGGCAGCCCTGGTTATGGCTCCCAGACTGGGGGAGAACTTCCCTTGCAAAGTTAGATAACAGGCCAGGTTCTCTGTCAGAGGATTGGCGCGGTGGCTCCACGTGCTGCAGCTGGCGCAGGGCCAGGTCCTCCCTGCCAAGCAGCGGGAAGGGAAGGCCTGGCTGCAGCCGGAGCTGGCAGGTGGCCGAGCTGGGGGTGGACAGGCGGGCTGGGGCTGGGGCTGCCCATTGGCTGCCTCGGGCTCACACCCCGCCTGCCTCCCTAGCCTGTAGCTCCCTAGCCAGCCCCTGCCTCTCCAGCTGCTTCTAAACTCCGGAGCAAGCACCTCCTGCTGGGCCGTGTCGAGCTGCAACCAGATTGGAGTGGCCCCTGCCATGGACATGCCTGAGGTCCTCAAGTCCCTGCTGGAGCACTCTTTGCCTTGGCCAGAGAAAAGGACAGGTAGGAACACAGGTGGTCTATACTGGCAAGGTACCTAAGTGCCCAAGGGGTGGGAGCAGGCACAGGGACAGTAGCAAGATGGGTGAGGAAGGGCTGCAATGCAGACAAGGACCCCANGAGGTGTGTGTATGCCACATCAATTCGGGGGTGCCCCCCATACCAACTGGCTTTGGGTGCTATGGACAGCATGCAGCTACTGACAGGTGCTGTGCTCACATGGGACAAGGACAGGACTAGAGTGCCTGAAGGAGTCCAACTGGAAGCTGATTGCTTAAGCTCCCTCCCTCTGCACGTTGGGGGCGAGCAGAGGAGTGGCAGAGCCAGTAGATTTGGGCAGCAGCCGTGTCTGGAGAAGGCTTTCTGCGCCTGCCACTTGCTCACTGCTGTAGGGCTGAACTCATGGATGGGATGGAAGCTGGTTATGTAACAGTACCACAAGCCCCACGTTCCTAGGATACCACAGGCAACCCCAGGGCTAGGGACAAGCAGAAGAATGGAGCGAGTGGTGGAGGGTGTGGAGAGGGGCAGCTTGGGCAGCCAGTACCAGGTATCTTAAAAGTCTTTCCTAGCAAGTTAAGGGCTTGAACTGCTTAGCTTTGGGGAGTGGGGAAACCAACTTGGGGTACTCTCTCCTGATATTTATGTCGCCAAATCTCTCAGGCTCACTCCAGGTTCTTACTACCTTTATCAAAAAAATTTCCCATGGTGCTGGGGATGGAACCTCGGCCTTTTGAATGCTAAGCTACAAGCTTTGCTCCAGANCTGTGCCACCAGCCCCTCCCCNTTGCCTTTAGAGGAGACCACCCTGTCTCTGCTGCCAGGGGGGATGGGAGGTCAGGGTATCCCTTGGAACCTTTTTCAGGCATCTGTCTCATTCTGTGCTGGCATCTGATACATCTCATCAACCTGCTGTCCTTGCAGGACTTCTTCCTGGAGGGCTCTCGAAACTTTGGAGCGGAGGACAGCCCCTGGTTCCCTTCACCCTCTGCGGCCAGGAGTGGGCTTAATTTTGTTAACTACAGGAAGGCAGGACAGAGGCTCTGGCCCTGGGAAATGCTATCTGAGGTAGAGGGTTTCCCCAGAGCTAATGGCAAGGTCCTCAGAAGGCTCTTATGGATCTTTGGACCCAGGCCCTTTAGACCACAGCCTGCGGTTTTTTTGTTTTTGTTTTCTGTGGGTTTTGTTTGCTTGTTTGTTTGTTTTGTTTTTCAAGATAGGGTTTCTTTATGCAGCCTTGGCTGTCCTAGAACTCTCTCTGTAGACCAGGCTGGCCTCAAACTCACAGACATCTGCCTGCCTCTGCCTCCCAAGCACTAATATTAAAGGCGTACACAACCACTGCCCAGCCAGCCTGTAGTTTCTAATGCTGAGGCATTTAGACACCCTCCTAGACAGGCATCAGAGAAGGTGTTCCTGCATCCAATTGCACAAAGGACACCAGCTGCTGACCAGGAAAAGCCCATAGCCCTACATACCCCTGAGAGAGCCCCCTGACAGATGAGCCTCAGAGAAAGTCCATATCTACAAACAGGGCACCGACAGCTTTCTGCCATCTCTGGGTGGCCTGTGTGGGTGGGCCCAGCTGGAAGGCTTTCTGAAATGTAAGCAGAGCCTTTCCATTCCTGCAGGTACTAGGGAAGATGATGCAGCACCCTCATGACCCCACCCAGCTGTTCCAAGATGCCTGTTGCNCTGCAGACAGGGTCAACTCACAGATGGGCGGGGAAACATTCTTGGGGTTGACTCAGGGCATTGCTTTTTGCATGAGACTAACAATGCCTCCGAAGTGTGGTAGCAACTGCTGGTTACTGGCTCCCAGCTGTTACACAGAGCCCTGGGAAAGCTGAAAATTCCCCATCCCTCATGAGCAGTCAGGGCCCGCACTTAGGGGAGACATGCCTAAGGTTTAAGGCAGAGCTTTGCCAAGATCTGNTGAGTTCTGCCAGAGGACTAGTTAGCCCAATTTANCTGAGTCTTAGGCCTGAGTCTTGGGTCACCTCCTGTTACTTCATGTGGCACTTCATTGAAAATCAGAATGTGCTATCCCACAGGACTGACAGCAGCTTGTGGCTAACTGGGGAGAAAAATCAAGGGGAAAGTGGGGGGGGGCATATATGTCACAAAGCCCCCACTCACATTACTATCTACAGTCACTACTCCCCAAAGCTCCCAGACCTCCCAAACCACTTAGATGTCTACCCGAACAAGTGCACACCCACCACAGTGAACCAGAGGCCCAGCAATCTTGTGACAAGTTTTTTTTTGTTTGTTTTTTTGTTTTTTGTTTTTCGAGACAGGGTTTCTCTGTGTAGCGTTGGCGCCTTTCCTGGAACTTACTCAGTAGCACAGGTTGGCCTCGAACTCACAGAGATCCACCTGCCTCTGCCTCCCGAGTGCTGGGATTAAAGGCGTGCGCCACCACCGCCGGGCTTGTGACAAGTACTTTACAAGTTCCTGTTGTGGTTGTTTCTCCCCATTTCCCACCACTCTGTTTTGGCCTCTGTGGGAGTCAGCAGAGAGCCAGTGCCTTTCACCTCCATGGAAGAGGCAGGTTTCTCCTGGAGGACCCTGCAGACCTTCCTTCCCCTTTCTTCTAGTCCAGACACTCTGCAGCACAGCCAAGTCATATGCAGGGTGTAGTTAAGTTCCAATGGGAAGGAATTTCAGAGGACAGCAATGCAGGGTGAGAAATACCAGGTGTGCCCTCGAGAATGCTCTCCCTGCAGCAGCATGCTCTATTTTCTAGTTCAAAGACACTTCCCAAGATCCACATGGAGCCCCACAGGCAGCTCCAGGGCNTGCTGCAGCCTGCACAAACTCCTGCCTCTCCCTGGTCCCCAAGTAGGTAGGCTTTCCTGATCAGATACTGACCAGACTTCAGACTCCTTTGGTTGTCTGCTGGTCCTTATTCTGAGCCACAATTTAGCCAACTTCCCTACAGACTGAGAAATCCATGAGCAAAAGGATGGATCCATTCTCCAAGCTCTGACTCGGTTTCTCACCTCTGAACCTATAAAAACCATGCTTCCTGTCTCTGCTCTTGCACTTTCCCCAAAGATTCTCCTCCAGTGCTCCCTCATCTCCTGTTTCTTTCCTGAGTCTCTAAATCACCCCGTTAGCTTTTGACTACCTACCTTCCCTTATCCACAGGGCCTAGGCTGTGCTCAGTGGCACTCTTCTCCAACTTTTTGTCTTCTCCACTTATCCAGGCCTCCATTTACAGGAACCTGACAGGCTTTAAAGTTAAACTAGGGCTCCACGTTGAGCTGGGCAGGAAGGGACACTTCTGGACAAGGCAGNAAGAGGCAAAGCCTTAAAATCAGTCAGGATGTGATCCTTGGCTCTGCTGCTCAGGAAGAGCCTAGCCTTAAGAAAGGATGAAGAATACCTATGCCACAGGCTCGTTGCCAGGACTAAATGCGCTGTCCCACATGGAAGTATTTCAAACTGTGACTGACAGGCCAAGAACAGTGTGGCTGGCTTGGTGTTTGCTCTTTCTACCTATAACCTGACCCTCATTCTCTTCCTTCCTATATTGGCAATCTGATCTTCTTCCCCTTATTTTCACCTTCCTTTAAAGAACTGGATGTTATGAGATTGTGCACACACAGAGCTGCTTCCTTAGAAGTGTATGGTGAGACTCCTGAGGCATGATACCATCAAACACTACAGGACAGGACAATAGGCAGAATCTTAGGGGTACTTGCTGGGCTACAACAAAAGGGTACAGGGGAAGGGGCTCATTCCAGTCCTCTTGGTGAACTGAAGTAAACAGGCTGCAGGCGGACTACGTGCAGCCTGGGCTGACCCAAACTTGGTCTTAGTAGAGGTCTATATGGGGACTCACATAGCCTGGGAAACCAGAGAAAGCACGATGTCTGCTCAGGAGGGAGGAAATGACATAGGGCCTTCTACGTGCTGGATATATTGAGTCATTGCTCCTCACGTCAGTCTGCTAAGTGGTGCATCTTCCCATTCTTTTAATGAAAAGTGAACTCAGAGAGCTTGGCCATCTGAGGGCCATCAGGTCAGTGGCTCTTTCCTTCCTCCTGAGGAGCCCAAGGGTCTTGTTCTCTGTTCCACCCTACCCNCATTAGAAACATGAAAACTCATCTTCATCAAGTGCCAGATACTGATGGCAGTGTCAGGAGGCACCCTTTCCAGGTGACTTTCCATCTGGCCAGCCCCCAGGTGAGGCTGCTAAAGGAATGACTCTGGAGCATGTGCCGTCTCCTCCTACATCACTGTGTGCAGCAGCATTGCAAGGGAGTCTGGTTTTCCATTCTACCAATGAGAACACTGATGATCCAGGATGGGAGGGTCACCCAGCTCCTGTTCCAGGCTCATGCCTATCCACAGAATTCCCTGGTCTCTGAAACCGTGTGGTATTTCTTGGTCATTCAGTTATTCATTATCAGTTTAGTGAGCATTTGTTATGCTTGTGGCTCAGGCATGGATTAGACAAACACTGTCCTTGCTCTACTACAGCTGGCAACTCATTGAGGAAATAACAGCAATTATGGGTCCAGTTGGTCTTTTCCAAGGGGTGACACTGGAGCTGAGACCTGGAAAGTGAGGCAGAGCTAACTATGTGAAGAGCTTTCAGGCTGTGGGGAAAACAACTCCTCAAAGGCCCTCCCTCCCCTTTGTCTGAAGAAATAAAGGCCACTGGTGCCACAGAAGGTGAGCCATGGGGGAGAGAAACACTAGTGAGGCTGGAAAGATCCCAAGGACAAGACCTCAGAGGCTGGGCCCTACAGCCTGCACTTGCTTCTGCATCACCAACAGGACTTCAGCTAGGGAAAGCAGACTGTCAGGCAGTGGTGGTTCAGACATTGCATCGGCTATTGAGGTGGGGGGAGGTTTCTCTCCATGGTCATGGCACTCTTGGGGCAGCTCACGTTATCCAAACCCTGGGAGTGTACAAAATACAAGCCACATAGGAAACTAGGATTCTTGAGAGTATTGAAGGGAGAGGCAAGAATTTACAAAGAGGCTCCACCCTCCACTTCTACCCTAGAGAACATAGACCAAAGTACAAAGCACAGACCCAGAGTTTCCCGGCCACAGGTATGAGGGCTACAAAAGAGAGTTGCTGGCAAGGCTGGTGCTGGAGACTTGCCAAAAGAATGGCTCATGCTTGTTCTTCCAGATTCCACCGCAAGCCAAATACATGACTGTTATTTCATATTAATAACACACCAAATGTATACAATTTGGCTCTAAGAAGTTTAACCTTCTTACCAATTCCAAGCAAGGAAAGCAAGCCAACAAATATTTTTTACTACTCTGAACAAAGNGTTGTGTTTGCCAGCTATAAGTATTGGGACAGTGAGTCTTGGCTTTCTAGACCTCAGTGAAAGCCTTACCATCAGCCTGCTTTTGCTCATTCCAGGTTCCTGTGCCATCTGTCAGTNCTAGATGCTAAGTGTCAAGACCACTGTGGGGTTCAGGCTAATGAAAATCACATGTTTGGCATATGCTTCACTCAACAGAACTTGGGTGGGTCAGCAGGTTTCCGGCTGAAAAGAACAGAATCTAAAACTATTCCGGTCCTGGCAAATAACATTTCTTACTCTGTTCTGGTGCTGGTTTAGACTCTGTAACCTATCCTTATGTTCACAGCCTCATCATCACACACAAAACAACTCCTGAACCAACACATCCTGAGTGGAAGGAAAGGGGCTGGGTGGGTGCTCACCCANNTATCTCACGTACTACTCTTGTAGTGGGTACCTGCCAGTGCTTATCACAGATAATCTATACAACTCCCCTACTCAGTAGGAATCTCCATCTGCTTCCCAGAGGAAAACCACTGGGACTTAAAAGTCCTTTGCGTGGTACCATAAGCAGGTCATTGGCTCAAAGGAGAGTCTCCTCAGGTCTGCCTCTCAAGCCTAGAGTTACAGCTGGTNCAGAGACTCAGGGGTAGACACTGGACTAAAAACCTATTGTTGGCCAGACATGGTGGCAAATACCTCTAATCCCAGCACTGGGGAGGCAGAGATAGATAGGTGGATATCTGTGAGCCTGAGAATAGCTTGGTCTACAAATAGTGAATTCCAGGCCAGAGCAGAGCTACACATTAAGATCCNGTTTCCAACCCATCCTCACTAAAAATAACAACAACAACAAAAACAAAAAAACAAAAACCTATAATTGACTAGCAACATGACTCAGTGGGAAAAGGCACTTGCCACCAGGATTGACCACCTGAGTTTTATTCCCTGGAACCCATGGTAAAAGGAAAGAAATGACTCCCCACAAGTTGTCCTCTAACCTCCAAACCCGTGCCATGGCATATGTATGCGCACACACACAATAAATAAGTGATTAATTAATTAATAAACTAGTATTAGAGACCAGAAATGTAGCTCAGTTAGTAGAGTGCTTGCCTAGCATGCACAAACCCTGGGATCTCCTGCATTCTATAAATTGGTGTTGATAGTGCATACCTATAATCCCAGCACACAGGAGGTGATGGCAGGAGGACCATAAATTCAAGGTCATCCTTATCTACATATATCAATCAAATTTGAAGCCAGCCTAGGGTACATGAGACCCTATCTCAAACAAACAAAAAACTCAAAAATTTATTGATACAGAATACTGTGATGCCATATCATACTTTTATTTCTTTTTTTTTTTAAAGACAGAGTCTCACTATGTAGCTCTGGCTGTCCTGAAACTCACTCTGCAGACCNGGCTGTCTTGGGACTCATAGAGATCCACCTGTCTCTGCCTCCCAAGTGCTGAGATTAAAGGTGTGTGCCACCACACCCAGCTGCCACATACTTTTAAAGTTTAACCGGGTACTAACATGTTCTTCTTAGGTAGTCTATTTCTTTATGAGGCTCACACACTATGGCAATTAACAAATTACTTCTCACAACACTTATTCCTCTACTGTGAGAAGAGGAGGCAAGGTCACAGTTATCGCCATAGCAATGACAGGGGACAGCTGGAGAGAAATGCAGCTGGGGTTCTTGAGGTCAGTTGGAGAAGAAAGAGAAAGGGCTGTCCCTGCCTTCAGGACAGTGTTGATTGCTGCAATCCCCCACAGCTTGCAAGGAGGCACTGCAGGGCTTGTAATGCTCCTGAGNGACTTTGAACANCCACCTTCTGGTTATTGGGGGAAACTCCTCCCTTGGGTGTCAGTAGAGGAGACTCCATGNTAGATCAGCCTGTTACCTTCCTGCATCCTAGTCACTAGCCTACTGTTAGGTGAGCTGCTCCAGGCTGGCTGCTGATGCAACAGTCATTATCTATCTGGGGGTAACTATAACTAAAAAGGGCTGGGGGTAAGAATAAGGAAAAGGGGGAGAGGATAGAAACAGGAGTGGGAATCCTTACTCCTCCCTGCATGTCATTATGTTATAGACAGACAACTTGCCACTTATACCTTATTAATCCTCCTCTAGCAATTTAGAATTGTTTTTCCCTCTCAGTAATGTAATATTTAGCCATGAAAATATACATTTAAGTCTAGTCTANCAAGCTCCTCTATAACCAAAGTAGCTGGAGATTCATATTTCTTTTAAAAAATACTATGTTACATTTTACTGTGTGTGTGTACACAGGAACTGTGCTCATGGAGGTCACAAGACAATTTGTGAGAGTTAGTCCCTCCTGCCATCATAGGGATTGAACCCGGGGATTGAACTCTGGTTGTCAGACTCGGCAGCAATCACTTTTACTCTAGAGCCATCTTATTCACTCAGCTTTTCTTTTCTAGAATTTCCTATGTTGCTTCATTTTCTTGGACTTGCTCTTCTAAATCTGTTTCTAGGTCAGTTTCTCCTAAAGATTTAGACACATACAGAATTCCTGCTAATAATTCTGCAAAACATGGGTTTTCTGTGCAGTTCCCTTTTTCCACCTTGGAATTATATNCATCAATTTTAATTAAATTAGGAAAAGTATTTACACTGCAGGCTAGATCTTGCCTTATCCCCATTTGACATATAAAGAGAACTGGAACAATGGTCTGGAGGCATCAGATTCAGAAAGTGATTAACCTCTAATTAGTGTGGCAGCAAAAACTTGAATTTGGGATTCAAAGTCCATCGTCGTGTCCCCATCAGTACCCAAAGTCCTTCAAGTCTCTTCCTTTAGGCCCACTCAATTTGATTCAATTTGCTTTTCCTCAAGTCCCAGCAAAATTCTTATTCCATGCGCTTTCAGCTGTCTGCTGCTGCATTCTGCACCTACCGCATGAACCACAGGCTGCCTTTCCGCCAGACTCCAGCTCCTCCTTCGGAGGCAGGGAGCCATAGGAGAGACACAGTATAAACAGGCCAANTCCCTGCCCCTCTGGGAGCTTAATCCCAGAGCGTCTAGTATTGTCTGGGCTTGGAGCCGAGTATGATTTGTACTGCAAAGAGGTACAAAGTTCTGCGAGCCGCCTTGAAGGTCTGTGCACCCCTTCGTGACTCACAGGTTTCCTAAGGAGCCCAGAAAGCATTGGTATTTTTTAAGAAGTGGGTCTCCCACAAAATGTAAGATTGGTAGTTTCTGTTTTGTTTTGATTCTAAGAATGAGAGATCCTATCTGTAGAAGAAAGAGAATTTAGGGTGTCCCAAACTGTGTTGACTCTCTAGTTCAATGTTGAATTGTAAGACTGGTTTGCCCAAGGTCACAAAAGCACAGCTAGTAGTACTGTCGCTACCCTAGTTCTGGGCCAGGTCTCAAGAACGCGCTCCCTACGCTACTGTTTATCCCGCTGCCACGCCTGCTCCCAATCCCCAGATCAGTGGGCAACTTGACACCAGCTTGAGCCGCCGAGCCTGGAACCCGCCTGCCCTCCGCCAACCTCAGGGCGCGTGGGAGG
>LZPO01075862.1:583843-600904 GCA_001675575.1 Neotoma lepida | reverse complement strand
GTGGTCCAGCGTAGCGGGGGTTATGCGGGCCAGATGATGACTAGGGGCCTGCTGGACTAGGCCTGTGGTCGACAGAGAAAGTCAGGGGGCTGCCTGGAAAGGACAGGTCAATGGAACTTTGCAAGGAAGCAGCCACTTAGATGGGGCTCCAGCGGGGCTGCCTGCATCCAAATCCCTAGGAAGCCGATTGCCTAAAATGCCGGTTCCTGGGCCTCACACAGTCTGCGGATCCTGGGACAGAAGCTTGTATTGTAAGAAGCACCCCACTGCACCACTGTGGGTGCAGAGCCCACCACCAAAGTTTGAGAAGCACTGATCCCATGTTAGCAGATGGCCTTTGTATGTCTTTTGGCCCGTCCTAGAGGAGGACGATTCTTCCTCTCTGGGAGTGGACGTTGAGCAGGTCTACTGTGGTGCTTTACTGGAAATGTGTCTCTGGGCAGCTGCTGAGGTGCAGATGGAGGAGGCGGTGTGGAAAGAGGGTCCGCGGTGTCTTTAAGGGGATGAAGGATGGGTAGAGTAGACCCGGGATGAAGGATGCAGCCACTGAGGCCCTNCACCTGGTTAGCAAAGGCAGGACCGGGCTTCATGGTATTGCCCAGGCCACAAGGGTCCCTGGGGCTTTGTGTGGAAAGCAGGCTTGGCCTGGGTGTTTGGCCTGGAAGAGCAGCAGAACTGTCACCTATTGTACTGTTTTAGGTGCATTGAGGTGTGCTTTCCGTCTGAGACCTTCGGATTTTCGAGAGTTCAGTGTATTAGGGTATTTGGGAAAGGATAGGCGTTGTGTGGACTGCCTGTACTGACAAATTCATTTCCCTTTCTAAAATGCCATGTCTCTTCTTTTTCCTGGGTGTGTTCTGAGGCTGCTGTGCTTATGGTTGTCAGTGTTGGGTTATAAATAGCTTCTGCTCATCAGGTGAGGCTAGGTTCTCTCCTCCTGCTTCAGAACCTCATGTGCACAAACCCTTTTGTTTGTTTGAAGACNATGCTTTGCTCCAGATCTGAGAGGAAGACAAACAGCAAGGGCTGGTGCTCACATCTGGCAGCTCTTGCTTAAGATTCCCAGCCAGCAGCAGTCCGTATAATGATTTTACCTTACATTTGCACATGCTCACAAACATCTTAACACAATCTTACCTTGTTTAGCTTATTATCTACACTCTGCAGNCGAGGAAAGTTGAGACTCTTGAGAGCTTTCTTGAGATGCTTTCTCAAGGTCACATGGGTGGGCCTTCTGGCTCTCAAGTTGGTGCTCTATCTAGTGTATCAAGCTGACAACCACTGGTGTCAGTCCCTGTGATTTTAGTGCTAAACATGTCAGTCATTTACCTTTTACAATTAATTTAAAACTTCACCATACAAACACTGAATTAAAATAGCCTGACTGATTGTAGTGCTTGCTTTATAATCCCAGCACTGGAGAGGTAGAGGCAGGGGGACACTGGTTCAAGGTCATCCCCTGCTGCACATAAAGTTTAAAGTCAGCCTAGGCTTCATGAGACTCTATCTCAGAAAACCAGAAAAAAATAATTTTAACTGCTTCGGTCAGACAAAATGTGCAACTTCCTGTTGCTTGTCCTTCTGTAAGGCTGCTTTTTAAAAATCTCCTCCCTTCTCTTACCTCTTTTGATCCCAAGTGACCCCACCCAGCTGGTTCAGTCATTTCTGAACAGAATGTGGAGTCAGAGAGATGAGCAGGGAAGCTGTCTGGCCCACCCAGTCCACAGGCTGGGATTTTTGTTGCTTCCCAGTTGTTTTTAAATCAAAGCCTGATTTAAAACATTTTTAAAAGGCAGTCATAGGAGTTCAAGTTAAATCATATTAGAAGCCATGAGCAAGTTCTGTTTGTGAGAACCTCCACCTCACTGAGTCTGGTCAGTTTTATTGGACTAATAGTCTGCCTTTTGGCTGTCTCCTCTTGGGGCCCAAGCATGACTTCGTTATCTCCAACATAATAATATTTGATTTCTTTTTCTTTTTCAGTTCTAAATCCAGAGTTCAAAGTTGTCTCCTTCAATTTTGAAAACCCATTATGAACTTGTCATGATTTCATCTCCCACTTCTCTGATTAGCCTCCTTGTCACTTTGATTTCCTCTTCGAATGTCACATTTCTCTAGCCTTTTTTTCCTGATTGATTGCCCTCTCTTGGATATCCATATGCATAACCTTTGACTNAGACATGTGGGGTTTGATCCTTCACTAATTGATGAGCTTCGCTTTGAATAGGAACAGTTTTCCCTCTTCAGCTCCACCCTTCTCCAGCCTCCCAGGAGATCTGCCTCCAGTCTTTCTGCTTATTCAGGGATAGAGGCCTTCTGAATGGTTGCTCTCAGAAGAGCTCCAGGGCCTCTCAGTGAGTATACCTGAAGCCAATGTGTCTGCAAATCCAGTGCTCTCCAGTCATTATACAGGTTCCCATAGCCACTGTGTGCTTAGTCTTTTTGTTGGCCACTGTAGAACTGAATCAGACACAGTCCCTACCCTCAGTGAGCTCACAGCAATACAGAATGTGTACTGTGTACCACACACTCAGTAGTAGGCATTTTCGTATGTTACCTCTGATCTTCAAAAGAGAGGGGCTTTACCCTTATTGACAGTGAAACACACTGAGGCTCAAGTTAAATAACATGGATCAGGTCACATGTCCACAGGAGCCATAACTAGAGGGAATGGGACAGGGGAACCCAGAAGTTATTGGCTAGAGGGCCTCAGCCCTTTCCACACTAAGATATCCGGAAAGGTCAGAAACACTACTTCCTTCCACGTAGCCTCTCCTGTAGATGCCTGCCCACAGCCTATTCTGCATTAATTCTGGGACAATCTCAAGCCTTGGGTTATTCAGCTAGCATTCCAGAAAGGCCAGACACAGAAGAGAATGTGGTGGTACCCTCAAAGGAGACCAGCCTGCCTGGTTCAAGCACCAGGTTATAATGGGAAGACAGGACATGCTCTTGAAACATGTATGTGGGATGTGGATTGAAACAGGCCTCTGGGAAAAATGGGGCTTCTCTGAGGTCACTGGCCCTCTCCTGGGATGAGGAGTTACTCTTGTGTGGTGTCTCATCACAGATTTTGTTTGCAGATAAGGAAAAGGGGAAGGAAAAACTGGAGGAGGACGAGTCGGCAGCAGCCAGCACCATGGCGGTCTCTGCCTCCCTCATGCCACCCATCTGGGACAAGACCATCCCCTATGATGGCGAGTCTTTCCACCTAGAGTACATGGACCTGGATGAGTTCCTGCTGGAGAATGGCATCCCTGCCAGCCCCACCCACCTGGCCCAGAACCTGCTGCTGCCTGTGGCAGAGCTTGAAGGGAAGGAGTCTGCCAGCTCTTCCACAGCATCTCCACCGTCCTCCTCTACTGCCGTCTTTCCGCCCTCGGAAACAGTGTCCAGCACAGGTTGGTGACAGGCCTTTGTCATCTAAGGAACCCACTTTCCACTGAGCTCTGCTATGTCCACACACCATCTGTGCCCTTTTTCTGAAGCAGGTCCTGATGGGCTACAGATTAGAGGGACCCCTTGTTCCATAGTCTTCAGTACTGTCCATAAGGCTGGGGAAAAAGCAGTAGTTACCAGCCGGCACTAGTTAGTCTTCCTCTGCTGGGGAACTGCATATGCTCAGGGTGGTGGAATGAGCTCCCAGGCTGCAAATTGCAGAATAGAAATCTCATTTTGCGGGCTGGAGAGATGGCTCAGTGGTTAAGAGCACTGGCTGCTCTTCCAGAGGACCCAGGTTCAATTCCCAGCACCCACATAGCAGCTCACAACTGTCTGTAACTCCAGTTATAGGGGATCTGACACCTTCACACAAATGCAACATAAAATAAAAAAAAAAATTTAAAAAAAAGAAAAGAAATCTCATTTTGCATTTGCTACTACTGTCCTTTTATGTCAACAGTATTTTGGCCACAGATTTCTGGAGAGTTTAGGCAATGTTATTAAACACCACTGTCGTTGTCATTTTGACTGTAGTGCTAACATTTACTTAGGACTTACTCTGTGCCAGACATAACAAAAAGTCATCCAGACTGTCTTACGAGATTATTTGTCCTATTATCCATGTTTTGTAGATGAAGAAACCAAGGCACAGAGAAAGTGAGAAACTTGACCAAGTCACCTAGCTGATAGGTACTGAAGTAGCACTTGAACCCAGGATGCTTGTCTGCATAGGCAGGTACTGCTTAGGCACTAGCACGAATGCCATTTCCACTACTCCAAAAATTATCTTCAGGATCTAAAGACATCTTTTACTGTTTTGGTTTGGGTGTTGGTTTTTTTTGGTTTGTATTTTCATATCTGAACATAAACCCAACAGGAAAGATGTGTGNCCTGTTTGAGAAGCCACAGAGTTTCTGCAGCCTCAGAGACATGAAGGCACATGTCTCCTGGGACCCACACCATAAAGCTCTCATGGTGTGTTTCTGTTTAATTTTCAAAAGGGAAATTTTTTCAAATAAAATTTAAAAAGTAAAAAGTTGGAGTGTATATCACTGGTAGAGCATTTTATTATATATCTAAAATATTAAGGTCCTCCTTTTAGATTTATTATTTTTAATTATGGGAATCNGGTGCCTGTGGAGCCTAGAAAAGAATACTGCATCTCTTGGAGCTTGAATTACAGGATGTTGTATGTTGTCTGACATGGATACTTGGAACTGAACTCAGGTTAACTTCCAAAGCAGCACATGGTCTTAGGCACTGTATCTCTGTGGCCCCAGGACAAGAGTTCTTAAAAAAAAAAAAAATCAGAAGAAGAGGGAGATTCAGTGTCATATACCTATAATTCTTGTTACTCAGAAGGCTGAGGCAGGAGAATCACAAGTTCAAAGCTAGTCTAGATAACATAGTGAGACCCCATCTTAAAAAATAAAAGAGGGGCCAGAGATGTAGCTCAGTGGCAGAGTGCTTGTTTAGCATGAAAAATCCTTGGGTTCTGGACTGGAGAGATGGTTCAGCAGTTAAGAGCTCTTCCAGAGGATCCAGGTTCAATTCCCAGCACCCACATGGCAGCTCACAGCTGTCTGTAACTCCNGTCCCAGGGGACCTGATACCCTCTTCTGATCCCTGTGGATACCAGGTGTGAATGTAGTATACANACAAACACATACACATAGATTTAAAGTCTTGGGTTTCTTTCTCAGTGTTGCAAAATACATTTTAATTAATTCAATAAAAATTAAAGGAAATGGATGGGAAAGATGGTTCAGTCCTTAAGAGCACTTACCGTTCATGCAGAGGACCTGAGTTTGCTTCCCAACACACACATGGTGGCTCACAACCTTCCATAACACCAGTTCCAAGGGACCAACAGGCGTGTACATGATGTACATCACATGGATGCAGGTAAGTCACAGAGATCCGCCTGCCTCTGCCTCCTGAGTGCTAGGACTAAAGGCGCTTGCCACCGTGCCCAAAGAAGGAAGGACTTTTTTTTTTTTAACGTGCTTTGGTGTTTTTGCTTCCATATGTGTCTGTGTGAGGTGTTGGAACTCCTGGAGTTGCAGTTACAGACGGTTGTGAGCTGCCATGTGGGTGCTGGGAATTGAACCCAGGTCCTCTGGAGGAGCAGCCAGTGCTCTTAACTGCTGAGCCATCTCTCCAGCCTCTAAGGAAGAATTTTTAATGAAGTGTATATATAAAAGTGTACAGTTCAGTGGATCCTCAGAGGGGGAACCACCCACTTCAACCCTGCCCAGATCAGGACACAGAACTATGCTGGTGTCCCTGAAAGGCAGTCGTCTTCTCAGAGTTAATCACTATTTATTTCTATCCCCAAAGATAACATTTGCTAATAGCTGAGCAATAGGATTGTCCTCTGTTTTGTTTTTAAATATTACAAGTGGGCTCCCAATACCCAGGAAGCCAAGACAGAGGATTATCACAACTTTGAGTCAAGCCTGGTTTATAAAATAAGTTCTAGGCCAGCCTAGGCTACATATTGAGTTCCAGNACAGCCAGCCAGACTTATACAGAGACCCTGTCTTTAAAAAAAAAAATCATTGATAGCTATGGTCANCAAGATGGCTCATCAGTAGGGGTCTTGCCATCAAGCCTGAATACCTTGTGAAAAAGAACTGACTTCCACAAATTGTCCTCAGACCTCCATTTTTGTACAATGGCGTGTGTGCACATAGGCATGTGCATACACACATACATACATAAATATACAAAATGTTGAGCAGAGGATGCAATGCAGTGGTCAGGTGTTTCCCTTACACTGGGGAGTCCCAGGTTTAATTCCCAACATCATACATACACATACAATATTAATTGTAAGTTCATTGCCTTATTACTCATTTATAACTTCATACAGTTTTATAATACATATATAAATTATGTGGGCATTATAATGCCTTAATATTAATAAATAAAATAAATATTAATATGCTGGTAATGGTGTTGCACATCTTTAATTCTAGCACTTGGGAGGCAAAAGCAGGCAGATCTCTCTGAGTTTGAGGCTATCCTGGTCTACTGAATGAGTTCTAGGACATCTAGAGCTACATAATGAGAGAGACACTGTCTCAAAAACTGAACAAAAAAATAGTTGCACAGAACATACTTACTAGAAAGCTGGGTGTGTTGGTCTATACCTGTAATCCCAGTTCTCAAGAAACTGAGGCAGGAAGATTGCCATGAATTCAGACCATCCTGAGCTACAAAGCAAGGTAGAAATGAAAGTGGAAGTCTTTAATTTCTCCATTTTATAGAGAAGGCATAAGTAATAGGTGCGCTTTTGTGTCTGACTTCCTTTATACAGTATTTTTCTCAAAGTCATCTTGTCACTGTGGGAGAGGTTTGTCAATTTTCACTGGTGGATAACTCTGTGTAAACACACCACAGTTTAGCCATTCTGCAGTTGAAGGACAGTGGGGCTCACTATATAGTCTAGTTGGGGTTCTGAACAGTGCTGTTATGAACATTTGTGCCTGTCTCCTGGTAGATATGTGCGTGTATTTCCCTTGGACATTTACTTAGGAATAGACTTACAAGTCAGTGAACATGCAGGTCTTCATCGTCTCCTCCTCCTCCTCTGACAGGGTCTTCTATGTAGCCCTGGCTATCCCGGAACTCACTCTGTAGACTAGGCTGGCCTCAAACTCACAGAGATCCTCCTGCCTCTGCCTCCTAAGTGCTGGGATTAAAGGCNTGAGCCACCATACCCAGCATTATTTACTTTATTTTAGGAGTATGAGTGTTTGCCTGTGTGTATGTATGTGTATAGCGTGTATGAAGTGCCCACAGGTCAAAGGAGGCCATTGGATCCCCTGGAGCATGAGTTACAGGCAGCTGTTAGTTGTCATGTGGATGAGAGGAACTGAACCCAGGTCCTCTGCAAGAGCAGTAAGTGTTCTTAACCACTGAGCTCCAGGACTCATAGACACATATAACACATACACATATATCACATATTTACATGTGTGTGTGAGAGAGAGAAAGAGACAGGGTCTTATGTACATAGCAAGTGATGACCTACAGCTTCCAATCCTCCTGCCTCCACCTCCTCAGTGCTGGGGTTCTAGGCTTATACCAACACACTCAACCTAAGCCAGTTGAAAACCTCAATTTGATCATGCCACACTTGTGCCCTGAACATCCCAGTGATTTCCTCGTTCCCAGAGAAAAGTCTGTGTCAGCAATATCGGCATAAAGGGCAGATAATTTGGGGGGAGGGGTTGTAGGAAGATCATTGGTTTTAATTTTGATATCTCTTGTGTTGTAGGGTGGGTAGCAGCCTTCAGGATTCTACACACATGCCAGTTGNACCCTGGAGTCCTGATGTAACCAGATACTTCCTGTAGGGCAGAATTGTCCCCTGTTAAGAACCATGGCTTTGGCTGGGCAGTGGTGACACACGCCTTTAATCCCAGCACTCAGGAGGCAGAGGCAGGTGGATCTCTGAGTTTGAGGCTAGCCTGGTCTGCAGAGCGAGTTCTAGGATAGCCAGGGCTATACAGAGAAACCCTGTCTTGAAAAAAACAAAAAAAGAACCATGGCTTTAACCTCTCTGTTACACTGTGTTGTGTCTGTCAGGACACTCCCAGGGATCTAGTTTGTATTCAGTAACTATCTATTGGCTGAATATTTAGTGTACTCCTATTGGTAGTGAACAGGTAGGACAGGGGTTCAGTTTTCTTTTAACACAACTCTTATCTCAACACACAACCTTTGAACTCTAAAATTGATATTAATCCAGTGTTTACCTATAAAGCAGCCATATGGAATAGGAAGAGTAAGGAGCCAGGGTCAGCCAGGCCAAGAGTCACATTTTACTTCAGTTATTTACCTGTGGGATTTTGGAAAGCCCGTTGGATTTATCTGAGCCTTGGTATCCTTTTCCGTAAAGTAAGAGTTAACACTCATTTCCTTTCTGTTGTAAGGCTAAATGAATGAGCACAGCAATTGACGTGGAGGGCCCAAAAGCCCAGCCCACACCAGTTCTCAGCCTGTGTCATCCCACTGTTGCTCATGGAGAGATTCAGCTGGTTTTCATTCTTGGAGTACCTGAGACACAGGAGGTTGAGGGGTGTAATGATGTTGTGTTTGGCTTACCATTTCTTGGGGAAACAAAACACTTAGAAAATCCTGTCCATTTTGAGGGACTCTGTCTCCTTTGGTGTGGTCTGTTCCTAAAGGGGAAGAGTTCATGGGCTGGAGGTGACTCTGGTTGAGCACATGCTTAGCTCATGTGGAGCCCGGGGTTTGACCCATAGCACACTAAAAAGGCAGTCATCTTAGGAACTGAACCACGCATGCCTGTCTCCCTTTAGGGCTGGTGATGTGGTTTTCTTAAATGGCAGTGGTCTGTGGAGCCTCCAGGGTGTCTGGTGGGGTGACATGTCTTTTCTCTGTCCAGTGAGATGCTTCTAGATCTTTGGCCTCTGTCTTTCAGAGTCATCCTTGGAAAAGGAGAGGGAGACTCCAAGTCCCATCGATCCCAACTGTGTGGAGGTTGATGTGAACTTCAATCCTGACCCTGCTGACCTGGTCCTCTCCAGTGTGCCAGGTGGGGAGCTTTTCAACCCTCGGAAGCACAAGTTTGCAGAGGAAGACCTGAAGCCCCAGCCTATGATCAAAAAAGCCAAGAAAGTCTTTGTTCCTGATGAGCAGAAGGTAAAAGAAAAAAATCCTTTATTAAAGGCACAGCAGTGGTTTTAGAGTCTAGGGTAAAGCTGTAGTATATCTCAGCAGTGCAACTCAGTGGCATTGCTCAGTGGTAACAGTACTTGCTGGGGACACNTGAGGCCCTGAACTCCATCTCTAGGGAGCTCAAGTGTGGTGGCACATACCTTTATTCCCAGCACAGAGACAGGCAGCTCTCTGAATTCTAGTCTATCTTGGCCTACAGAGTGAGTTCCAGGACAGCCAGAGCTACACAGAGAAACACTGTCTTGAAAAACCAGAGGAGAGAAAGAGAGAGAGAATTAAGAGTAGGGACTGTGCTTCCTCATATGTGATTTTTTTTTTTATGTGGATACCACAGGAGTTCTGTGCTTGGCCACATCAGCAACAATTTGATGGGAAGAAATGGTTAGGTGTGGCTTGGCCTCAATGACTCTGATAGTTCCCTTCTTCCCATAGCCTCTGGGTTAGTGTTCCACCTCCCTGGCATTAGTCCAGCCATCAGGAAGAGAAGTCACTAGACCACAGAAAGCAGAGTTGAACAGTTTTAAAGGACAAAAGACACCTTGTAGGGCTGGGGAGATAGCTTAGTACAGTGGTTGTGGTTCTCAACCTTCCTAACGCTGCGACTCTTAAATACAGTTCCTTATATGTGGTGACCCCCCACCATAAAATTATTTTGTTGCTACTTCATAACTAATTTCCTACTGTTATGAACCATAATGTAAATATCTGTTTTCCCATGGTCTTAGGCGACCCCTGTGAAAGGGTTGTTTGACCTCTCAAAGGAGTTGCAGCCCACAGGTTGAGAAACGCTGGTTTAGTGGGTAAAGTTTATACCACAAAAACATGAGGACCAAGCCGGGCGGTGGTGGCACATGCCTTTAATCCCAGCACTCGAGAGGCAGAGGCAGGCGGATCTCTGTGAGTTCGAGCCCAGCCTGGGCTACCAAGTGAGTTCCAGGAAAGGCGCAAAGCTACACAGAGAAACCCTGTCTCGAAAAAAAAAAAAAAAAAAAAAAAAAAACATGAGGACCTTCCTGAGTTTGCCACAGAAAAACAAAACCATAAGACCCATGGGAAAACTGTAACAGGTAGTATGTGTGTGTGTAATTCCAGTGTTCTTACCAGGAGAAGGGAGGCAGGGGTAAGAGAATTGCTGGAAATTCTGGGCCACCTAGTCTGCCAAACACAACAGTGAACAACAAAGAGACCCTGTGTCAAACAAGATGGACAGTGAGGACTGACACCCAAAGTTACCCTCTAACGTCCACACATGCCCCTGCTCCCCCCCTTCCGCTCCCTCTCTTTCTTGCATGATCTTTTGGAGTCAGGTTTGAGCTCAGGGGACTGCACCTATATTTGGCTTTTGACCACCACTAAGCATGGCGTGGTGGCACAAGTCTTAACCCAGCACTCAGGTGGCAGAGGCAGGCGCATTGCTGGGAGTTCAAGGACAGCCAGAGCCATATAACAGAGACCTTGTCTCAGAGAGAGGGAGGGAGGAGAGGGAAATGTTAACCAATATGCCTAAAGGAGGCAAGGGCAGAGCACACAGCAGCACACTGCCTGTCAGGGCAGACTCTTGCCCCCATCATGCAGCCTGCCCTCTGAAGACAGGGCAGTGTCCCATAGAATTCCTTCTCTAAGGTCCTATCTTTAGTTCTTACCACAGCACTGAACTGTATAGTGGGGAGTAGACCTAGGGGGTGGGAAGGAAAGATCAGGTTCCCTCAGGGGGNACACCAGACACCCACAGAGGGCACTTTCCCACAGGATGAAAAGTATTGGACAAGACGCAAGAAGAACAATGTGGCAGCTAAACGCTCCCGGGATGCCAGGCGCCTAAAGGAGAATCAGATCACCATCCGGGCGGCCTTCCTGGAGAAGGAGAACACAGCCCTGCGAACGGAGGTCGCTGAGCTTCGCAAGGAGGTGGGCAAGTGCAAGACCATCGTGTCCAAGTATGAGACCAAGTACGGGCCCTTGTAACCTGTGCCCCTTGCCCCGCAGGGCACTGCCTGCACTTCAGACCTCTGCCTGGGGCTTCCTGGACCCCACACTCGTGTGGAGACTTAGGACTCTTCATGGCACATGGTGGCGTACCTGCTCTAGGAGCGTTCACGTCTCAGCTTCATTATAACATGGCCAGCACACGTGGTGACTTCCCCAGGGGACCAGGCTCCTCTCTGTTGGGGAACATGAGCGAATCTACGTAGACGGGTAAACGGCCCAAGTTTCTCTTCTTGGATGTCCCATCTGAATTGGAAGGGACCTCTGCAGTCCAGATCTCTCTTTACAGAGTGCTCAGGCTTTCCTAGCCTTCCCTCAGTCTCCAGTCTGGACTGACAAGGGCTGTCTACAGAATGAGTCATGATTGTTGTCACCCTAATGTTGTCTCAGGTAGCAGGTGCATTTCCACTTGGGGTGTGTCTGTCATGCACCTCACCCTCCCCAAAAGAATCTTTGAGAGAAACATTCATTCCCATCTGTCTCAGAGCCAGGACACGCTAATACTCTGTTAGTGTATGGAGGGTGGTGGGCCATAAGAGTGGGGTCTCTGCGTAGCCTGGAATTGGGGTGGGGCTTGGGGCTTTCAGCAGAAGTACACCCTACCAATCTTAGCTCCCANATCCCTTTTATCTTGTGGCTCTCAGGCCTGAAGCAGCCCTGGGATCAGCTCGCTCTACATCTCACTTGCTGTGGAAGAGACATTTCTAGGATGGCTGGTCTATGGGCTCCAATTGCCAGCACCTAAGGCGGCCTTTGTATCTCAGGCCGGTCTGGAGGCTCCTGACTTCTGCTTGCCTGGCTTCTGGTTATTTTCACCCAGTAACCATTCTCAGATCTTAGGTTTAAAAAGAAACCCCATTACCTAGGAAGCTTAAGCTTCCTAGCCCAGGGTACCACTTCTGCATGGTATTTAGGAAACTGGTCTCCAGTCTCCTGTTGTGGGCACCAGAGCGAGGGCCTGTCTCTTGAGACACTCCCTTGGTTCCTTGCTCTCTGGCTCACTGATGTGTCCCAGGCCAGAATCTAGTCTCCCTGAAGGCAGAAGAGGGCCTTTGACTTTGCAGATAAGAATCCCTCCCCATGAGTGTCAGGGTGCAACCTCATAGGAGTGGNACTTGCCAAAGTCACAGTACAGCTCTCATAGGACAGAGGCTCTGGAGACATTTACACTGGCCTGGAGTTCCTCAGTCTTGGTCTCAGGAGTTAGGGGCTGCCCACATAGGTCTGGCCATGGGGTGGAGTGATTCTTGCAGCTTTGGCTTCCTCTGCCTCACNGCTGCACCTTTCTCTTATGTTTGGNCGAACTTGTGCTCTTGCTGTGCCCAGAGGATTGGCCGAGGGAGTCATGGAACCCTCTGCTCATGTGGNTCAGTTAGGGCACCCTCCAGGAGGGTGTGTTTATTTGCTCAGGGTGGGCAGCCTGTGTGAAGGAGACAGAGGTGACGAGGGTGCTTTCTTATCCTTAACACTGGCTTTATTTCAAATGGTGGCTTAGTTTGGGGCCCCAATCTTTTAAGACTTTTCATAATGATGTTAAGACCAGGGCAAACCATCTGCTGGCCATGGACTGCAGCCAGGAGATGCCCTGCCCCTTCTGGGACCTGCACACCACCTCTTGACAAAGGTCCCTGAGGCCAAGGGAGGTCTCCTTCCTACTAGGTCCCTGACTTTGAGGTTCTATAGGAACCATGTGCACACTTGTCACTCTGTTGTAACCACAAAGGGCAGTTGCACCCAGCATGTCAGTGTCCTGCCCCAGCTGCCTGCCTCCCACCCACCCGGCACTCTCTGGGCCGGCTGCTCACCCAGAGGCAGTTCTCACCTTGTGACTGGTGGACAAGCCTTGAGCTGAAAGGCCCTTCGTTTCCTTCTCTTTGGCTAGAAAATGTAAGGTTTGTGTTTTCTAAGTTTTAGTTTTTAAGGAATGGATATACTTATCTCTGGATGCCATCTGTGTTCTGACCCCAGTGGGTAGGTTGGGGCTCAATGTCTCTCCCCTGGTCCTACCTTCTGCCTTGTGGTGCCCTCCTTTCCTTCCAGAAGTCAAAGGGTCTGGCTTCTCCTAAAGTGTTTACTTGGAAACCATGTGGCCGCTTGCTTCTTGGAGAAGCCCTTGAAAGCGGCAGGTACAGGAAGGAGCATGCCTGGAGGTTGACATCTTGGAGAAAAAAGTGATCACGGAAGCTCGGCTCCTCTGTTGGTCTTAGGACCCAAGGCTGTGCAGAAAGAGTTGATCTCTGCTGTTTGTCTTGCCATGAAAGTCTCCTGACTCCCTCTAGGAGCTGATGGCTGAAGTCTGAGGCTCCTGCACTCAGATCTTTGACATCTTCTAAAGAGAAGCAGGCTTGAGAAGCCAACTTCTATTTGGCTCTCCATGGGTTCACCTTGGGATGAGAAGTGCTGTCACTTCCTAAGCGACCTGTTCTCAGCTGTGGCAGCCTCACTGCGACCTCAGAAAAGACTCATGAATGATCTAGAATGCTGCAGGAATGTACATAAAAGAAATGTCTAGAGCCGGGCGGTGGTGGCGCACGCCTTTAATCCCAGCACTCGGGAGGCAGAGGCAGGCTGATCTATGTGAGTTCGAGGCCAGCCTGGGCTACCGAGTGAGTTCCAGGAAAGGCGCAAAGCTACACAGAGAAACCCTGTCTCGAAAAACCNAAGAAAAAAGAAATGTCTAGATAAAAGAACTACACGTTTGTGGAGAGCCAGCCGCCCTATGGAGGATCTGCCTGAGTCACCTTATCCTTGGCCCAAAGGCTGAGCTTCATGCGTCTGACTCCCTTGGTTGGGGATGGTACTAGGCAGTGAACCTCCTTGTCCACACTCCCTGCTGAGAGGGTGCTGTGGCCTGCTTTCCACTCAGGCAGCTCCTCCAGTCCTCCAGCCTGGGGACAGATGTAAAGCTCTCCAGTGGCCCTGAGAGGTATGCTCCCTGTAAGGAGGAGCCGTGGAGCCCCTGGTTTCCAGGGCTAAGCCCAACCCACAGCTTCTTTAACATCTGTTAATTAAGTGCAATAAATTTTTCTAGAAAAAGGTAAAGATGATTTCCAGGTAGAGATTGCTGTCTTTTGGTATTGGGATGCCAGAACACCACTTGGTTTTATTTTTCTAAGTGCATGTGATTGGTAGAGTGTGTGGGGCTCTGCATCCTCCCTGGGAGCCACATTCCAGCGGCCCCTCTCCCTACCTTTGTTGGGGGAAAGAGGCCAGGAGAAAACCCCTCTGTCCCAGCTGCAGAGGTAGAAACAGACAGCAGCCCATTGGCCTTGTGTGTGTGTGTGCCTGTGCGAGTGTGTCACGGCTGCTGGGCCGGAGGGTGTGGTAGCGGGGAAGTTGGGAATGTATCCTTTTCAAACAAAATTAAATATTTTGAGACGAGAATTTAGCAATGGTCTTTTATGTTATCCCCTCTTTTGTTTCCTTTNTCTGTATGTTGGCATGAAAACCAAGCCAGGAACTTTATCTCTTTGGAATCCCAGGCAACACCTCTGTCAATACCAGCTAGATAGCCTTGGCCAAGTCACCTAACTCCTCTGTGCTTCAGTTTCTTCACCTGTCAAATCAAATTCCTGCCCTGTTTATCTTGAGAGAGGAGGACCACACATTGGAGCAAAGGTAGTTAGTGATACAACCAGTAAAAAGACCAGGAACTCAAACGCCTAATGGCAGCTGTTTAAAAAAAGATTGACTAAGAGTACACGTTTAGTTCCCAGAACCCATTTCCAGCCTAGAACATCTCTAACTCCAGCTCCAGGGGAGCTGTTCTGGCTTCTGTGTGCTCAAGCGTGAGTGTGTGAGTGTGTGTGAGAATGTGGTAGTTCGAGTATGAAATCGAANNCTCCTGCTGAGATTGGAGACTCAGAGGAGAGCCACCAGGTGAATTCGCCTGGAGTACACAGCCCAGAAACAAGAGAGCCCCTGCCTCAATTAGGTGGGAGGTAAGAACTGACTAGTTGACATTGTCTTCAAACCTCCACATGTATGCTCTAGCATGGGTGTCACCTACATTCTCACACACATACACCAAAATCATAGTAATAAAACATTTTAAATCCCTATGCCTTTAATCCCATCACTCAGGAGGCAGAGGCAAGTGGATCTCTGTGAGTTCAAGGCCAGCCTGGTCTACATAGTTCCAGGACAGCCAAGGCTACACAGAGAAAACCTGCCTTGAAAAACAAGACAAACAAATANAAATATAAATAGATAAAAAGTAAAAAGGCTGGAAAGATAACTAAATGAATAAAGCGCTTTCTGTGTGGGTGGGAGGACCCTAGCACAGGAAGATACAGAGTTTCCACAGCCCACACAGCAGCCAATGATACCCTGTCTCAAGACGAAGATGGTGAGGACCAACACCCAGGGTTGTCCTCAGACCTACCGTATGTGTCATGGCATGAACATCATGCATACACACACAAAACAGCATACAAAAAAGACACTACATTTCGGGGGGGGCTATTTGTGAATTCCAGCAATTCTGGAAGATCATAAATTAGAGGTTAGCCTGAGCCAAACAGCTATGTTCTTAGCGGCTGCATGGCTGTGTTCAGGGTACCATTTGCCTCTGGCAAATACACAACATAAAAGGAAATGTTGGGTCCAGAGTAGAAGTCAGAATTTTCTTTTTTTCCTTTCACCAATTTTTCTGTGTTCATGAGATTTTTCACAAGCAAAATACGAGTTTTAGGGTTTTGTTTTCTTTGAGTGAAAGAGTGTGTGTGTATGAAGGAATTCGGGTGCCTGTGGAAGCCAGAAGAAGGCATCAGATCCCCTACAGTGGAGTTACTCTGGTCCTTTGCAAGAGAAATGGTGATCATAACCACTGAACCATCTCTCTAGCTCTCAAAAGACAATTCTCATAAACAAGGCTGTAGCCATTTGCAGGGCATCAGCCCTGTTATTGTTTATTGGTGGCTCTGCATCGGCACCTCTGGGTTTGCTGCTCAGAGTTCTTCAAGAGCTCTCCTCCAGGGTATGAAGTGACTCAGAGTGGGTGTGCCACCCTCAGCAGTGCCTGCAGCAAGTCTCTCTCCCAGTCGGATGGTGGTGGCACATGCCTTTAATCCCAGCACTCGGGAGGCAGAGGCAGGTGGGTCTCTGTAAGTTCAAGGCCAGCCTGGTCTACAGAGTGAGTTCCAGGAAGACCAGGGCTACACAGAGATCCTGTGGGGAAAACAACAAAGTTTCCTTTCCAACTCCTCTGCAGCACCCTTCAAACCCTTCCCTGCCTCCATCCCCAGCAGTTCCTGCTTCCTTAGCAAGGCCTGTACCCTCCTCCACTTTTATAGTCAAATTTGTTAATACTTGGGAATCCCTGTGGTTTGAGGGACCAGAAACCATTTGTAATTTTATTTGTAAAAGAGAAAGATATACCTGAAGTTCAGAGAATGGCTGTCCAGGTAGGCTTTTTAAAATAGCCATCCTGGCCAGGAGGTGGTGGCTCGCTCCTTTATTCCTAGCAATTGGGATACAGAGGCAGGCTGACCTCCAGGTTCAAGGCCAGCCTGGTCTACATAGTGAGTTCCATGACAGAGAAACCCTGTTTCGAAAAACCATATTTAAAAAGAAAAGAATAGCCATTCTACAAATAAACCCCGAGAAACTCACAACTCCCTGCCTCATCCTGCAGAGTACTGGGATTAATAGGTGATTTCTATTTTTTTAATATATAACTTTTAGTTATATTTAATATACAACTTTTAATATATAACTTTTTATATATGTGCCCCTGAGTACAGGGGTCTGTAGAGATCAGAGGCATTGGATCCTTTGGAGTTGCAGTTACAGTTGGTTGTTAGCTGCTGACCTGAGTGCTGGGAAAGGAACTCAGGTCCTCTGCAAGAGCAGTAAGAGCTCTTAACCACTGAGCCATCTCTTAACCACCAGGTGTTGCGTTGCCTTTTTTTTTGTTTTTTT
>LZPO01075862.1:555145-566025 GCA_001675575.1 Neotoma lepida | reverse complement strand
TTGGTCAAAAACAAACAAAAGTGCAGATCCTTCTGCAGTCTAGAAAACCAGTTCCTTATGCAGTGCTTTCCCCTGGAGTTTCTTAGGCTTAGCCACGTGTCACCCCACCACATACACTGCCCTTCAGCCTTACAGATGGGACTATTAACCCACCCTGGGCCCATCCCCCAACCTCGTACATAACTAAGCACTTGTTGCAACCCAGAATCACACCCAGAGAGGGAAGTTTCATGTGGCTTGGAATCCTTTAGAACACGACAGCAAGCCACACACACTCACAGGCATGAATGCACACACAAAACCACATACACTTACCCCTACACATCTATACTCTACCCTAACCTCGGCTCAGGGAAAGGCTGCACTGGAGAAAGAGGCTACATAGATCTTGTCCAGGTCAGGAGAGGGTGAGGGATGGGGCCACAGGACAGAGAAGGATTCCAACTAGAAAAAGTGCTAACCTCCCTGTAGTCACGGATATTAGCTTTAGGGGGAGGGTCTCAAGTGGTCAATCGGCAGCTCCCTGTGACCCAGCCTGAGGGGGAGTTGAGGCCACGGACAAGGGGCCAGCCTCTCCTTACTCCAGGGACTGTCTGGTTTCAGCGGCTGCTCTTCCTTCCCCCGTGAGCCTGAACACACCAATCCCAAAGGAGTGTGAAGGAGGGAGGGGGGCAGCAACTCACATCTGGACCATTCTTAGCCCAGGAAACCACTAATTAAAGATGTCATATAGAAAACTACATGTAACAACAAAAAAATTACAAAACCCAAACCAACCAAATGAAATCAGAGGCAGGCAGGAATATAGTCAGGGGCTGACTTAGACACGACTTCGTGCTTCGGGAGCCCCTCCTACTCTGTGCCTGGGCGGATCTTTTTCCTAGCTGTGAGAATGAGAAGATCGGAATCTTTCTGTACAGTTCTCTTTTCCTCTTTTGTTTGGCCTTTCCTTTCTCTTTTGTGTGGTTGTAGGTGCTCCTGGCCTGGCAGACAGGGAGATGGTCAGTTGGCCAGCACGACAGGCTGGAAGGGCTGGTTGGGATACTGCATGGTGTTCAGGTTGTAGCTGAGACCTTCTACGAAGGGCGTTTTCTCTAAGAAGAGGCTGTTAGTGCCACCTCCNAACACCTGGGACACATCAAAGCTGCTGTTGTTGCAAGTGCCAGCTCCACTATTCCCAAAGGGGGCCGAAGTGCTGTTGCCCTGGCCATCCGCCCCATCAAAGAAGAGGCTGGGTGAGCCACTGCCGTTGTACACAAACTCCTTGGCGTTGGGTGAGAGCTGGGACTGAGTGGCCGGATTGGCTGTGATGAAGTTCACTGAATGCATAGACAAAGAGAGGCTCTTGTGCTTCAGCAGGTTGCTTGTGGGGGAGCGGGCCATGCGGGGCTGCGGCTGCGGTGGCTGCTGGCCGCTCGCCCCACCGCCAGCCACACTCACACCACTTGGTGCCCCACCACCCTTTTTCATCTTCGTGGAGCCAAATTTGGTGGCAGCAAAGGAGGCAGTGGTGAAGGTGACGGGCTGGGCAGACCGGGGGATAAAGGTGGGGCTGGGTGACTGGCCAAAGGATGGCGACGGGGAGTTGGACAGGGAGCTGTCCTGGCTGCCAATGGGCACAAACACCTGGGCATCAGGGTTGAAGCTGCTCTTGATCTCCTTGTCTAGCTCTGGGGCACCACCACCCTCACTGTCATCCAGGTACAGGACTTTCACAGTTCCCTTCTCACCAATCTGGTAGGACACCTCAAAAGGGTCAATCCAGACACTCAGCTCTTCGGGCACGTTGGCACGCACATCTTCCACTGCTAGACCACTCCGCTTGGCAGCCAGCTCCACCACGGGGTCTACCATCTCCCCAATGTGGACACAGCGGAAGCCAGAACCCTTCAATGGCTTCTCAGGGTACCAGTGGCCTTCATACTTGTTTTTCAAAAGCCGCTCTAGCTCCTCCCCAAACAGGTCTGCCCGGCGCCGGGGCAGCTTGTTATATAAATAGGAGATGATGAAGTTTAGGGCCACTTTGATCTCCAGCTGCATGGTCCTCTCTTAGGCAGAGAATCAGCACGGGGCACGTGCACAGGCCAAGAGCAGTGTTGGGAGTAGATGAGTGACCCTGGGATCCAGAGGGTTCTGGGAAGTGAGAAAGAAGGAGAGGATCATGGTGAGTACATATGCAGGAAGGCACCCAGCATACACTACCCAAGCNGTGCCAGTGTGGTGACCGATGACAAAGCACAGACAGAAAAGCACCAGCTTTTGATCACACAGATCTAGTGGTACATTCCTTTCTTTCTGAGTCTATATCGCTCTGGTTGACCTACAACTCACTATGTAATAGACCGGGCTAGCCTTGAACTTGCAGTGATCNGCCTGCCTCTGTCTTCCAAGTGCTGGGATTACAGACATGTATGATCACTCCTGGCTTTGGACAAATCCCTTTTTCCTAACCTTAGTTTCCTCATCAGTAGCCTGNGGTTCAAAGATCAAGCTCCCCTGTACTAGGTACTCAGTAGGCACTTAAAATAGGAGTGCTCCATGCTTTCTACCATTCTGAGAATTCAGGACACTGTCNAAGTGACATCAAATAACTAAGGAATAAAACTAAGGCCCCCCAATCCAGCTGGATGCAAGAAGGCCCTTGCTGTCTCTGCAATGTCTCCATCAAGTTGTGCCCTGAAACTGTCAAATGCTTGAAGACATAAGTTTCCAAATGTTAGCTGCCCTCCTTAAATTGAANGAGATACAGGTCACTGGACATGAAGGTGCACTGCCAACTTTCCACTGGGGCTTGGACTCCTGTCGCATCCATCTGTCACCCTGGACCCCATAGGTGTGTGTGCTTTAGGGCTCAGTCTGGGTTTACAGAACCAATCTAAGAACTTGGTAGTGTGACCAAAGCTTGCATTTCCATCCGGCCTCAGTAATGGGGACAAAGCCATGATCCTCCAGGAAAAGGCAAAATCTGTCATAAGCACAATCTGTCAGCTCACAAGGGAACTGTTGGACCAGGGGCACCTAGGGGAAGTGCAGGAAGCAGGGCCTTGGTGGCTGGCAGGGCATTAGGAGAAGCAGCAGTGTAGCCTGAGGGAATCTCCACAGCTTCTGGCAAGGTTGAGGGTGATGAGGATGGCAGAGGGAAGAAATTTTCCATCACCCTACAGCTTCCAGCTGGGGACCCATCATCACTCAGTCTCCCAAGGACTGTCTGACCACCTGTCCTCAGCACCAGATCAGATTTATCAAGTGTTTGGAGAATCCCGCAGAGGAGGCAGCCCAGGATAAACACTCAGATTGTTATTTTGGGATTCTTTCATAGCCAGACCCAACTGAGGTCAAAAAGCTCTATTCCCTAGGTGTAGGCAAGCCTCATGTTTCAGGAGGGTAATCTGTGAGGTCCTGGCAGCCAACCATCTTAATCTCGTTTTCCCTAAAAGGAACTCCTGCCTGGGGAGAAACTAAACTGAAAAGGTCCCCTCTATGGAAGGCAAAGCCAGAGCATGTCTCTAGCTAGACCTTTGGACAAAGCCATGCTGCTGAACTCAGCAGAGACAAGGTTGACCAATGACCCACACCAAGGGCATCGTCTGTCTTGTGTGGGACTTGGGGCTGGATTTTGATTCATGTTCTTTCTGGTTCCAAAATTAAGTCTAACTCTAGGTTTGAGAATCTTGAGTTTTCTGAACACTTACTGAGACGTGTTTTCACATTAATTCTCAGGCCTGGGCCCAGGGCTCTTAAGGGGCATGCCGAGAATGAGTCTTCAGAAGTCTTGTGGGGTGCGGACATCTGAGAAGGCACCCAGAGTCCATCTGCGGCAGCACATAAGTAACCCATTTAGCCACCCTCAGCCCAGGTCTGAAGAACAGAAGGGAGGTGCTGTTCAGCATTCAGGGAATCCTGATTTCCTCTGTAGCCTGGCCTCCAAACAGGTCTGCTAGTCTCTTCAAATATCTACTCATGACCAAGATAGATTGGTTCTAGGGTCCTTTTCAGTTTAAAGAGAGAAGAATAATTAAAAAGAATAGGGGATGCCGCACACCTTTTATTTCAGCATTTGGGGGGCAGAAGCAGGCATATCTCTGAGTTCGAGGCCAGCCTACTCTACAGAACGAGTTCCAGGACAGTCAGAGGCTACATAGAAAGACCCTATCTCCAAAAAAAGAGAAAAGATAAGGGGCTTAGTTAATGAGGATCAGAATCATTACCAGATACAAAGCTCAAAGCTAGAAAGCTAGTTACTATACTGTGGGCCTTCTCCCATACGGAAACAAGGCTTTGTGTGTCTGTGTTGTGAGTGGAGGCCGGAGATATAGGTTTTTATGTTGCCCATGCTGGCTTTGAACTTCAAGGCTTGAGCTGGGCATGGTGGTNTGAGCCTGTAAACTTAGCACTTCAGAGGTAGAAGCAAAAAAAACAGGAGTTCAAGGCCAGATAAACTAAACCAAGAACTCCTATGTTCAAGCAACTCATGCCTTCTGAGCTGGAGGTTTAAGAATGAAGGTTCAAGGGGCTGGAGAAAGGGCTCAGTAGGTAAGAGTACTTGCTGCTCTTCCAGAGGACCTGAGTTTGGCTCCTAGCACTCAAGCCAGACAGCTCACAACACTCTGTAACTCTAGCTCCAGGGAATCTGATGCTTCTGGCCCCCTGGAGTACCTGTACTTACGTGTACATACCCATATGAAGATAAACATATCTATGTGTAATTAAAAACACTAAGCTAATAAAGAATGGAGGTTTGAAAAGACTATGGTGGTCCACTAAAGGTGTCCAACATGAGGGGACTAAAAAGTTGTGAAGAAAGTTGGCATCAGGTCTCAAGAAGAGGCGTCCAGTTAAAGGTTGTGTTTCCAAAGAAACAGACTTAATGTCAACACAACACTTCCTTCAAGGCACTGCAGAGCCTCTTAAAATGTGCCTCTCAGTTATCCTACCCAGAAGGCTTCTACGCCTTTCTAGATGTCCTCAGATTTTGCTGTATAATTGCCTTCCAAGTTATAACCCCTGAACAGTACAGCCTCAAAATGGGAACATTCCTAATGTAGGCCAAAGTCATTGGGAAATAAGCCTCTCACCCCAAAATACAATAGAGCCACTGTCATCACCCCTGCCTAGAGAACCAGTATTTGCAGCATAAGCAACTGAAGCTGCACACCGATTTATACCTCAGTGGTGTTGCTGCACAAACAAGGAAGCNTAATGATCCTTCGCCTCTTTAATTGGAGAACAGGCCAGGCCGGATGACTAGAACAAGCTCCTCTATCAGCTCAGACTCTAATTTTGACTTCAAGAAGCTTATGGAGCAGAGGATTAAAGTCTTGGTACTAGTCCGTCTTCAGCTAAAGATAGGAGTGACCATGTGGCTGAGTTTAATTTTTAGGAAGCAATGGACAAATTATAGTGCTTATATATAAAATATTTATGGAAGTATGATGAGATTAGAAAGCTTAGAAATAACTACCCTTCAGAAAAGGAACAAGCAGATTTGTTGAGCAGCTGCAGAGGATTCAGACCTTTTTCAACAAAACACTAGAAAGGTAACAAAAAAAATAAAATAAAATTTTAAAAAATGGAGACGTTAAGTAGCCTAGGGAAGGCAGAGGTGGATCACTGTGAGTTCAAGACCAGCCTGGTCTACCTACATAGCAAGTAACAGGCTAGCCAGGATTATATAGGGAGAAACTGTCTCAAGAAGAGAGTGTTTAATAGTAAAATCTCATTTTGGCAATGTACTAAAAAGTTGCAAGTGAGCTAAAGTGTGCAGTGCCTGTAATTTCAGCAGATATAGAAGGCTGAGGCAGGAGAGCCAGAAGTTCAAAGTCAGCCTGTGCCATACACACAACATATACGAAAAAAAATGTTCTGTCCTAATACTTTTTCCCTCCTTCCCTTTTACTTCAGTCACGGGTTAAACCTCGACTCGGATCCCTTGTGCTGATGTGTACTTTAGTGTTTAGGAGAAAGACAAAACAGAACAAGGAAGGAGCGGTGGAGCTACACAAAGATTTCATCAATGTTGATTCCAGTGAAACTAATGAAAATGCAAAACAAGACTTAAAAAAAAAAGAAAAGAAAAAGAAGACTCACAGAGGTAAGGGTGAAGACTCTCCACTCCCACGCCCAAATTCAGGTATCTCAAATTCCCAACATCCTACAATCAATCAATCTTCCATATTCAGGTAAACGCGTGTGGAGGAGCGTTTTAACACGGTCAAGAGAACAGCCGCCGTGGACGGAGAACCAGGCTCAGGCAGGTCCCCAGGGCTCAGTCCTCCGTTCTCACCCCGGAGGCAGCAGCCCAACCGGCAAAATAGGTGGCAGGACTTCCAGGACATGTGACAAATGCATCGGGCTTAGACCCCGACACCACCTCCCTCACAGCCCGGATCACCCAGGCCATACCACGAAAAGTCCAGTCTAGGGCAGGGCTTTCTGGGGNTCTCAGGAGCCTAAGGCTCGCCTCACCTAAGGCGGCGCCGCGCTCAGCACTCTGGGAGCCGTAGTCCTCAGACCTCCCGGCGCGGGCAGGAACTCGTGACCTACTTTTCGAGCACACTACACTTCCCTGCGCACTATGCGAGGACCCGGCCGGCTAGACCGCGCATGCTCGGCACCAGGAAATGGCCAAGGGTCCGAAGCCGAGGAAAAGTTTCCGATGCACATGCGCGCTGCGGCGAGTGGGCGCTCCCCCTCCCATCGCCGAAGACGTTTGGCATCAATCTGCCCATAAGGCCTCTCCCCGGCTATCCTTTCTCCCCACGTCCGTGTTCAGGCTAGACTCCAGGAACGCTCCTCTTTCCCTTCATGACCTCCCAAGCCTACTGGATTAGGGCTCTGCGACTAAGGAGGCTTTTCCCGGGTGAAGCAGGTGGGATGGGATAGGGGGCCGCCCCTCTGGCTCCGGCNTCTAGCTCTGAATGGACTGTCGCTGTCTAGGGTGGCTGTAGGAACGGTGTATTCAAGGAGAAACCAGCCCTTTTCACTTAATACCCAGTAGGCTCGGCTCCAGCATCCCCACAGCCAGGAAGGGAATGGCAGGAATTAGATCCAATTCTCCAGTCCTGTCGGCCAAAGAAATTCCTAGTTAAGCTGTGGGGAGGCGCCCAGTCAACAATGAGGCCCGTGGGGTCCAAGCCTCACCCCGCTGCTAATACCAGTCTGAGAAACCGGACCCGGGTAAAGGAAATGGGAAAAGGTTCCCAGGCAAGCAAGCAAAACCCGTACGTACATCTGAAACCTGGACCTGTCCTAATACTCAGAAATTCTGAGTCTCCTCCCACTGCAAGGCCTACCCTAGGACCAGACTTACCAGATCCTCTGCAAACCTCCCCTGCAGGGTGTTAAAGCTCCTTAATCCTTCCTCCCACACCAGCTGTTTTCCCCAGTGCTTAAGTGAGGGATGGGGGTAGGCGCTCGAGCGAGCAACAGGGTCTTTAATTGTTGTCAGGAAATCAAAGAGAAACCCACTCCCTGAGTAGGGTGGATAGAGAGGAGGAAAAAAAGGTTAGAACTCTAGTGGTATCGGAAACTCTGCCTGCTGATCCTTAAGCCTGCTGTGTGAGGTTCTGGTTGCTCCCAGGGGAGGGGAGGGTGACGGCTTGTAGACTGTCTCTCTGTCCATTCTCCCCTTTCCCTCCTTAGATTTTGGTCAAGGGCGCAGTACACTCTCCCTGGACAGAAGGGGAAGTTCAGGAATAGGAGAGACCAAACACAATTAATACACTATCTGACAGGCTCTTTGGGTACTTTTTCCCGCCCACACAAGAATATAAAGAACTCAACTGGCAATACATTGTTCAGCAATCCAAGGGCAGTCTCCACTAACCGGCCCGGTCAACAAAAAGGGGGTGTCCAATCTCCATCTCATAGGTCCCAAAGAGCCAGAAACAAACTGTTAATAATCACCGCCCCGATTCCCCTCACACGGGAAAAGCAGCAGAAAAACAAGGATCGAATCCTCTTCCTTTCCCTAATTTACTTAACGCAGACCGGAGTTTGGTTTCTTTGGGGGAACAAGGAAAACCTAGCTATCGAGTGAGGCGTAAAGAAATGGGGAAGGAGGTCAAGGAGGAAAAANGCACTCTGCCCAGGAGAGGGCCGCATTCGGAACTAGGTACCCCAGGATCAAAGTGATGGGAGAGCGACCCAGAGGCGGATCTGGAAAGAGCGGCAGGGGAGCGGGCCAGGGTGGGTGCCCCCCGCACGCCCGCCCGCGCACTCACTCGGGTCTCCGCGAAGGGGCGCTCTGCAGGCCGCGGGACGGAGGTCTCTCGCCCAGCCCTCCCCGGCGCCTCGAGGCTGAGGGCCACGGTGTCCTTTTACGTCGTTGAGGGTTGAGGGGGACGAGGACCAAGTTCATGTGATTCTTTCCGCTGTTTTTGGAGGGCGAGCTCGGCGGCGACGGCGCGGGGATGGCGGACCCGAGGATGGCACCCGTCACGCGGTGGATGGAGGCCGGCCCGGGATGTGGCTGGCGGGCAAGTCCTGTCCTTCTGGCCTCTCAGCTCCCACGACACTCAGTCCCGACAACCAGCACCTTCCCGCGCCCCGGCCCGAAGTGAGCAAAGTCAATGAAAAGTTTCACCCTCAGCAACCCTGCGCATGGATCTGCTTTTCCCCACCCCTGAGTGATGCGTCCCTCCGCCCAGCCGGGGCGGGGCTGGGACTACTTTTCCTACCGTGAGGCCGGGCCTACTTTTCTTTCCGTGGCGCCTTTAACCCCTCGCAGACCAGTTGTGGTTTGGGAGTCCAGATATCACNTGTAGAGTAGTGGCGATCTTCTCACAGAGGATCCTCTAGACCCCGCCCTGCGGTGTCCTCAGTGGGGCTGCTTGCCCTCACGGTCCATCTGAGCGCCTCGGCACCCGATTTCTTTCCTTAAGGCTCCAAAGCAGTCTGAACGCTCCATGTACGGATTTTACCGGTGTAGACTAAGCTCAGGGAGGATAGGGTCGAGCCTGAGACACAGCGGGCCATCAGGGACTAGTCTGGGATACAGTGGATGTCGCGGGAGGGGCTGGCGTCACCGGGCCCCCTAGGGCTCTCGCACGAGTCAGCTCCGCACCAGCCCCACCTCCCACGGTCCCCTGGGACGATGACGGGGCGACTCTCCAGCTCTGACGGTCCCAGTGGCTCGCACTCCCCGGTTCCGATCTGTTCTAAATTTGGGGAGATGGGGGCACGACGCCAGCTCTAGAATGGTTCTGGATCTGAACCACGGCTAACCTGAGTTTACTAGCGTCGCCCTCCTGGTGGGGACGGGGAAAACTGAAGGGAAGGGAGGGGGGCGAGGAGATCGTGGGCCAGAAAAAGGAGCGGAGCACCAGTTGGCCATGCACTCTCAGCCTTGAAATTTGGGTTCCAAACGCCAGATAAAAGCGCTGGTCACGCGCGACCGCGATCCCCCCCCTACTGCGGTCCTCGTCTTTTTACGGGCAGGGTACCCCCGCACGGAAAAGCACTAGAGCCACGCTCCTTCTAGCAATAGCCTAGTCGCAGAAGTGCCAGCCCTGGCAAGGTGAGCAACAGCACTGGGCGGCGAAGCGTGGCTCACCTGGGCCCCTGGCCCGGACTTTGGTCACGCTCTCCACTCACTCTGCGGCTTTGTGACAGTGCGGGCTCAGATATAGGGGTAGTAAAATCTGTGGTGGGTTGGAGTCACAGGACTAGACTTTCAGACCACGAGGCTGGAGGACCGCTNGCCTTATGTACAGCNCCCTCCCCCCGCCCCATCTTAGGTCGCTTATTTTCCAATTCTCCAACCCGTTTCTTTATTCACATTACTGAGGGTTCTGGTACAACTGCAGCCTCCGAACCCACGTGGAGCGGTGAGATCTGCAAGTTACGAGCTGTGAACCTTGTGCATTTTATTTTCCTTGATCACTTTGGCAAGGGCAGAGAGCAACAGAGACAGAGATTTAAATACGCTCTCCTGGACAGGAGGCGAGAAACGCCGGGAGGGAGGGCAAACTCGGCGGTGCCAGGGAGGTGGGAGGCAATCTAAGAGCATGTGTACCATCCCCCACACGCCCAGCTGGACAGCTCCAGGACTCCTCCGGGACTTCTTGTCTCGTGCGTCAGCGATCGTCATACACGCCCCTCTCTCCACTTTACCCTTCCCTTTCTGCACCCCTGTCCACTAGAGTGTTCTGGCTATGCTGTGAGACCTCCCACCAGGGTGAAAGCTAAAAATACAACAGACAAGTTAGCAACAGCCCTTCCATTGGCTCGCAAGGGAGAGGCGGCGTCTGATTGGGTTTCGGACAGCTCTGAGCCGCGTGCATTTGCTTTAGGTATCGCAAGGGATGCTGGTATTTGTAGTCGATTATTAGAAGCAGCCATGGTAATAGGTGTGTTTATATCCTGGTTCTGCCACCTAATACATATTCTCGATTTAATGTAACAGATATTCTTTTCTCTTCCCCCGCCCCCCCCTTTTTGTTTTTTCGAGACGGGGCTTTCTCTGTGTAACAGTTCTGGCTGTCCTGGAACTACCTATGTAAACCAGGAGGGCCTTGAACTCACTGAGATCTACTTGCCTCTGCCTCCTGAATGCTGGGATTAAAGGTGTGTGCCACAACCGCCCGGTGCAACAGCTATCCTTAAGGCGCCAAATTTGTTTCATCTCCGAAAACATGGAGATCTTGGGATTTAAACAACACTGTGTGTAAAGCTTGATTCAAACAGGTCTTGTCTCCCTCCCCGAAAATGTCTGAANCCGCAAAACAGTTTTATTTTTCATCATGATAAATTGGCCAAATTGCAGCCTATAAACCCTCGTTGGTGTGCATTTCCCAGTGAGAAACCTGCCAAGACAGAATGATAAGAAAGTTTAGGATGAGCTGGAACGAACTGTGGAAGGGTATCTCAAGAATTTGCTT
>LZPO01075862.1:485956-533138 GCA_001675575.1 Neotoma lepida | reverse complement strand
AAAGAGAGATAAAAAAAGAAGATAGAGTGTAGGGCTGGTGAGATGGTTTAATGGTATGGGCTTGTCACCAACATGATAGAAAGAAAAACAGATTCCTATAAGTTGTCCTCTGACTTTCACGTGTGCACACATGCATGTAAACACACAATAAATAAATGAGATTCCAGGTGTTTACCACACAGACCTTTTTTTTATTTTTTTTTTTTAGAGTTGGTTTTGTGTGTGTTTGTGTGTGTTTTCGAGCCCGCATTTCTCTGTGTAGCCTTGCCTGTCCTGGAATTTGCTCTGTAGACCAGGCTGGCCTCAAACTCACAGAGATCCACCTGCCTCTGCTTCCCAGGTGCTGGGATTAAAGGCGTGCACCGTGACTGCCACCATAACCACCAACGCCCAGCGTATTTACTTTGTTACATGTGTGAATGTTTTGCCTATAGGTATGTTTGTATACCAGGTGCATGCCTGGTGCCCAAGGAGGTTAGAAGAGGGCGTTAGATCCCCTGGGACTGGAGTTACATATGGTTGTAAGCCACCATGTGGGTGCTAGGAATCAAATCTGGGTCCTCTGCGATAGTGACAAGTCCTCTTAACCACTGCTGAGCCAACTTCATCCCACACCCAGCTTTTTTGTTGTTGTTTTGCTTTTGGGTTGGTTTTTTCTTTTCCTCCAAGACAGGGTTTCTCTGTGTAGCCCTGGCTTGTACTGAAACTCAATCTGTAGACCAAGCTGGCCTCAAACTCAGAGATCTGCCTGTCTCTGCCTCCAGAGTGCTAGGATTAAAGATGTGAGACACCAGGCCCTGCCTGTTGGTATTTTTTATAAACAATCCCTTGGGACATCACTAAATTNNCCAACTGAGCTGTAAAGCCTGACTTCAAATAATGGCCAGAGAAAGACGGCTCTTGCTACGAGGGAACAGTAATTTGAATACAATAATTCCGGGCTGAAGCAAGCGGTGGATGTATTTGCTGGGGCCTCAAAACAGACTCAGCCCTCTGGTTGGCATCCAGATTTGGTAATGTTTAGTCTACCCACTGCTGTTGTTGATGTTGGAGCCACCAGTTCAAGCCTGGGGGAACAGGAATCCTATCAGCTGCCACATACTGAGTTCAGGTCCTCCCACCTGTCACAGACCTAGGTCTTTTTGTTTGTTTGTTTGTTTTTCGAGACAAGGTTTCTTTGTGTAGCCTGGCTGTCCTNGAACTAGCTCTGTAGACCAGGCTGGCGATGAACTGAGAGATCTATCCTAGATTTTCTTTTACCCACTTGTCCTTCACAGCAACCCTAAAATGTCAACATTCCCAGCCTGTTTTTGTAATGATGAAATTGAGGCCCACAAAGGTTAAATTATTCATCTGAGGTCACAGATTGCACACAAGCCAGATGTTGGACTATAGAACTTGGTCTTTTGACCACTTAGCCGACCTTTTCCCCCAGAGNCCACTCCAGATCCTCCAGATCTCTGGAGAGTAGGCTGGATATGGGGTACACAGTTCATTNGGCCCTCGCTGGTTTCAGTGTATATCTCTTGGGGCTGTGATTGCCTCCTGCCCCAAATACCAGTGAGGCAGAGGTGTGGGTCTCACAGGACAGCTTTGTTCTTGGCTGAGCTCACATGCTGCCTGAGGAGCTTTGGAGGATGCCCTCCTCAGTGTGTTGCTGTAGAACTGCTGCCTAATCTTCAGGCCAGAGCAGGGTTCAGGATTTGTATGCAGCACAGGACATGCCCTCAGTCTCTGCTGCTGAAGGCAGCAGCAAAAGAGAATTAGACGGATGAGTGAATAAATTGGCCTGTTTCTTAAAAGAACCCCTGCTGCCTTTGGTAGACGTTTAGAGGCTGTGACTTGGGGAGGCGTGGCTCTTCACCGTACTTTTCCATGTCTCTGGAAAGGACTGCACCACTTTTGTTCCTGCTGGTTGCATAGCAACCAAGCTAGCTGATTGCCTGCTGGCAAGAGGGAATTGTGTAGCTTTGGATTCTTAGGAGAGATGCCAAGCGTTGCCTATCACCGGGNGTGGGAAAATGTTGTTAGAAGCTACAGTGGAGGTGTGGGAAGATGCCTCTACTCCACAAAATGTTGACTGACAGGCATTCCNGGGTTGCTCACCTAGATGGAGCTCCCCGTGAGGCTTTTTTGCCAGGAAGGGCTGAGCAAGTAGTTAGATGCTGAGAGCAGTGAGCCTTGGAACTGGGGAGGCCATGGTCAGGAATAACCAGGGGTCTGACCCCATCTGTATTTCTGAAGCCATCTTTCATATTTCCCCCTAACAAAGTATGATAGCCCAGGAGTTGTCTACCTCATCTTCCCAGCTCCCACTGACAGTTTTATGTTCTCATTCTAGCCTTTCTCTACATTCTAAAACTGCATTCTTTCCAATCCTGGTAATCTTTGCTGTTTTGCCTTTATGTTACAGAAGAGGAAATCAAGGCTCAAGAGATGTCAAGAATCCCAAGGTCCCACAGCTCAGGAGGCTAAAATTCTAAGGGAGAGGATCCAGATCTAGAAAGATGCCATTTCTGTACCTGGTTTTTATTGGGGGCATCCCACAGTGACACACTGACAGGTACCTGGTGACTTATCTGCCATTGAAGCAAGTCAGGAGACCCCTTCCTGACCCAGGAGTCCAATCTCCAAGTAACTCAGCCTCCTCCAGCTCCTTGGCTTGCTGAGGGCAAGGACCCACTGACATGGTGGTAGTTCTGGTATAACCTAGGCTTGGCAGATGGGAGGACTCTGCCATTGTACCAGCCATGTGGTGGATTCTGTTCCTCTTGAAAAACTACGATTTAGAGTTCNGGTTTAGGGATATAGAGAGTCATACCACTCTTNACCATGTCTTGCACTTTGTCTGGTTGTGTTTTGCTTTGAGACAGACCCATATGCTATAGCACCAGTCTGAACTCTCACTTCTCCTGCCTTAGCCTTCTTGAGTGCTGGGATTAAACTCTACCAGGTTTGGTTCCCGCTTTGTCCTTTATACCTGCACNTACCCTCTTCCTCTGTGAATCCTCACCCAGGCATCCCAAGCAGAGGTCTTTATTTGTTGTTGGGTTGTCCACCCAGGAGTCTCCTTTATGACCTTTGCAAAGGTTACTATGGGCTTTTGCTGATCTTGACCCAACAAAAGTCTATCATTGTAGGCATGTCTTTCTTGGTATCTGTCAGGTTTCTTGCCACATAATAGGTGCTCAAGTGTTAAATATAGATGTGTTACATAACTAGGAAAGGTTATGTGAGAAGCTACCAGCAGCCTCTTCAAGTACTTCCTATGTCTTTGAGTGNATTGTGTTCATAGCCACAGTGATTTTTTAAAAATTCAACTCTGAGCTGGGTGGTGATGGTGGCGCACGCCTTTAATCCCAGCATTTGGGAGGCAGAAGCAGGTGGATCTCTTTGAATTGGAGGCTAGCCTGGTCTACAGAGTGAGTTCCAGGATAGCCAGGACTGTTACACAGAGAAACCCTGTCTAGAAAAAAATACCAAAAAAGAAAAAAATCAACTGTGATCTCATGATCTTGTTTAAAGCTTCTGTGGCTCTCCCATTGCTAACAAACAAATTAAACCTTTAACATGCCAGGCAGTAATGGCACAGGCCTTTAGTCCCAGCACTCCGGAGGCAGAGGCAGGTGGATCTCTGAGTTCAAGGCCAGCCTGGTCTACAGAGAAAGTTCCAGGACAGCCAGGGCTACACAGAGAAACACTGTCTCAAACAAAGAAACAAACAAACCATTTAACATGTCTGTCTTAGTTGGGGTTCCTATTGCTGTGAAGAGACACCTTGACCACGGCAATTCTTATAAAGGAAAATATTTATTTGAGGTGGCAGCTACAGTTCAGAGGTTCAGTCCATCATCTCATCGTGGTGGGGAGCATGGTGGTGTGCAGGCAGACATGGTGCTGGCTACATCTTGACCAGAAGGCAACAGGAAGTGGACTGTGTGTTACACTGAGTTAAGCTTGAGCAAGAGATATCAAAGCCCGCCCCCACAGTGACACACTTCCTCCAACAAGGCCACAGGTACTCCAACAAAGCCACACCTCCTAATAATCCCAGTGAGTTTATGGGGGCCAATTGCATTCAAATTTCCAAAGTCCTACTGTCAAGCTCACACTAGGCAGGGCCACAGACTGACTGGTGCATTTACCACAGTGATTACCTCGTGTTCAGCTTGTTACTTACAGGGTAAAAAACAGAATCAGCTACAGGTGCCATCGTTCTTAAGTCTTTGCCTGCACACTGTAAGGGACAGGTGACACCTAAGCAAAAGGAACTAATGACTGCAACATGGGTTGTGGGCTAGCCTGTGAGAGTCAGATACAGACTGTGGACAAGAAGTTCAGTTTTTGCTCTAGGTCTGGTGCCTACACTGAAAGTCCATGTCACAGTGAACTGTGATCAAGGAGTCTTCTAGAAGCCTCTGGGAAACTGGAGGTAAGCGCGAGAGGTCTCCCATCCTCTCCTGTTCTGGGGGCAGAGGTCAAAAACATTTACCAAGACTTACATTAAGTTGTCGTTCATAGTCACTAGAGTGCCATGCTGCGTCTGGGAACCCTGGCCCTTTCAGTGTGTGCCAGCTACACACACAGTAAACAAGAGTTTCAGGTTGGACATCCAAACATGACCTATCCAGACAGGCTCACGAGGGCAGATGTTTGGTTAGGCCAGTGTTGATCTCTTGGTCAACACTCTTTTGGGTACTCATGTTCGACCAGTGTAACAGCCACCAAACTGAACTGCCACTCTACCCTGACTTTTGTGTTTATTGTTAGGGACAACCTGACTGATCTGTCAAATGTCCTGAAGAAATCAAATTCACTATTCTCACCAACCTAACCAAACACAACCAAAGTTGCCTTGCGAGTGAGACTTTGGCATTTACAGAGCTCTGGTAGGTGTCAGGGGTTTGCACCTTGCTTGCTGCTTAAGAGCAGTGTGTGGGACATTTAAAATGCATGAGCGAAAATGGGACGGTGCTGGCACACACNTTTAATTCCAACACCTGGGAGGCAGAGGCAGGAGGATCTCTATGACTTTGAGGTCAGCCTGAACTAGTGAGTTCCAGGACAGCCAGGACTAAACAGAGAAACCCTGTCTCAAAAAACAAAAACAAAACAAACAAAAAAAGCATGAATAAGCAGGGTGTCATGGTACACTCTAGCACTTGGGAGGGTGAGGCAGGATTGTGAGTTTGAGACCAGCTTGTACTACNTAGCAAGATCCAGTTTCTAATTAAGGTTCATGAAATGATGTATTAGTCTGGGTTCTCTAGAGTCACATAACTTACGGAATGAATCTCTATATATAGCTATATATTATATATAGGGAATGTATATATATGTGGAATTTTTTGGAATGACTTACAGGCTGCAGTCCAGCTAATCCAACAATGGGAATGGAAAGTCCACGAATCTAGTAGTTGTTCAGTCCCACAAGGCTGGGTGTCTCAGCTGGTCTTCTTTATATGCTGGAGTCCTGAAGAAGTGGGCTCCAATGCCAGTGAAGGAATGGATGTGCAAGCAAGGTGAAGGCAAGCAGGCAAAGAGCAAGAGCTTCTTTCTTCCATGTCCTTATATAGGCTTCCAGCAGAAGGTGGCCCAGATTAAAGGTGTGTCTTTCCCACTTCAAGATCTGAATCAAAAATGTCTTTCTGCCTCAAAAGTCTGGACTAGAAATGATTCACCCACATCAAACCAAGCAGAAACTCGCATAGATATGCCCTCCATATCTGGATTGTAGTTCATTCCAGGTATAGTCAAATGTTACTAGGGTTGCAATTATCTGAAGGCTTGTGTTGGAGTAGAAGCATTCCTTTGACAGGTGGCTCATTTACAAGGCAGTACTGGTATTGACAGGAGGCTTCTGTTCCTCTCTGAGTGGACCTCTCCCTGAACTGCTTATGCCTTAACAACATGGTGATTGTCTTGGAGCAGTCCAAGCCAGAGGCAACCTGACAGAAACTAGCCCTTTAATGGCCTACATTAAAAGTTACTTAGCATCACTTANGTCTTGCATAGAAATCAAGAAGTGTACCATATGTTAAAAGGCAAGGGAGTTGTGCAACACCTTATGAAGGGATGAGGTAATGACCAAAGCTTAGGAGAGGCTTTGCTCATTGATTCTTCTAGCTAGGAAACACTTATTTGACACATCTGTGAGATGTGCCAGGTAGTAAGGGAGCCTTTCTCCACCCTCAGGGAACTTACTGTGTGGACAGAGAGTTCTAGCTGTATTGTGGGCGTTGGCTTCAAAGCTGCCCGAACTTTTACACGTGGTATCCCTGAATGGTCCCCGGGGCTGTTGCTGGCTCCTCTGGCACTTAACCNGTGAGATCTTTTCTTCAGCTATTGTAACTTATGTGGTAGAACTTGACTTTGAGCTGGTGATTCTGCTAGGAATCCTCCCATTTTCTCCTTTTGGGATGGTTTCTGTGTCTGCTAAGTCACCGATGCTTCAGTTAAGGGAACCATGGCTATAGTCACAGAGCAGCTCCCGACACTTGATTTCTTTTTTCACCATGTGGACCTGTCTTTCAGATGTAGACACTTGAAAAACCCATTGACGGTANTCTTTTCTTCTGTTTTGCAGAAGGCCCTGGGTGTGCGACAGTACCATGTAGCCTCTGTCCTGTGCCAACGGGCCAAGGTGGCCATGAGCCACTTTGAGCCCAACGAGTACATTCGCTATGACCTGCTAGAGAAGAACATTAACATTGTCCGCAAACGGTAAGNCTGTGGGGAGCTCTAGGTGCCAGCCAAGAGCTGCTTCCCTTTCAGGAGGCATCAGGAGTGCTGGTGGCAGGATCTAGTATTCAGAAAACAAAGGCCCCCACAGAGGAAAATCTTTGCATTGGAACTTCTGGCCCTTTTCCAAGGAATAATAGTGAGAAGCCTAGAAGGCCAGGAATGATGGTACATGCCTGCAATCCCAGCACTTGAGAGGTAGAGGCAGAAGCATCAAGAGTGACAAACTAGAAAACTACCTTCACAGGTTCTAAGTTTGTTGAATGGTGAAGCCTGCACTCAGTCTAGTTCTGTCTGACTAATGGTCCCAGCATTGGTTCTAGTATTATTTTTAAAATTACATTTTATTTATTGTGTGTATGCATGTGTGCACATGCTAGGCATGGTGGTGCACGTCTTTAGTCCTAGTACTTGGGAGGCAGCCAAGGCTACACAGAGAAACCTTGTCTCTAAAAACCAAAACAGAAAACAAAACAAAACAAAACAAAAAAAACCAAAAAACCAGGATCCTTTAGGGACTGATGACATTAAAATGTGGGCAGTACTGGCCAGACTCCCAGCCACTGCTAAAGTGCAACCAGAGTAGAGAACCACTGTCCCCACCAATACAGGACTTTGTACAAATACTTTTCTCCAGGAATCAATTTATTCTTGAGACTCTGACCACTGCCCAGTGGGAAGATAATGGTTTTTCCTTATCTTTGAGACCTGTACTCTGCTCTTCATCATGATTGGAAGGAGAGCTGGCACAGAAGTGATCTTCATGGCGACTTGACCAGAAAGTATTACTTGCCAATTAGAGTTTGTATTGTTTTTTTTTGTTTGTTTGTTTTGTTTTTAAGATAAGGTTTCTCTGTGTAGCCATGGCAGTCCTAGAACTTGCTCTATAGATCAGGCTGGCCTCAAACTCATAGATCCACCTGTCTCTGCCTCCCCAGTGCTGGGATTAAAAGCTGTCTCTTATACACATCTAGATGTGTATAAGCTTGCTCTATAGATCAGGCTGGCCTCAAACTCATAGATCCACCTGTCTCTGCCTCCCCAGTGCTGGGATTAAAAGCTGTCTCTTATACACATCTAGATGTGTATAAGAGACAGCCGTTAGACTAAGCACCTCGGGCTGGAGAGATAGCTCAGAGGTTAAGAGCACTGACTGTTCTTCCAGAGGTCCTGAGTTCAATTCCCAGCAACCACATGGTGGCTCACAACCTGTCTCTTATACACATCTAGATGTGTATAAGAGACAGCATAAGTATCAACAAAACATGGCATAACAAGTTGCAGTAAGGAAGACTAAGCACCTCCCCATGTGTTAAGGCTGGGCAAGGCAACCCAGTATGAGGAGTAGGGTCCAGTAAAAATGTCAGAGACAGCTCCTGTTTCCACTGTTACAAGTCCCACAAGAAGACTAAGCTCCAGCACCTGTCTCTTATACACATCTAGATGTGTATAAGAGACAGCTGTTCCCACTGTCTTGGTCCCACAAGAGGACTAAGCTTTTAAGGCAATGGAAATATTTGAATTTTAACTTTATTAATAAATTAACTAAACAAAAACTTCCATTGATTTTTTTTTTTTCCTTCCAATCCTGCATTAACCAGAGAAGTTCANTAACTATCTGCATGTTCCTGGTAATCAGACATGTATTGTTCGGTTCTTGTTGTTGCCATAGACTAGTGGTCCTCACACAGTTGGTTTGCCCCCGGGAGATCCTCAGCAATGTGTAGAAACATTTTTGATTATCTTTACTTGAGGCAGTGAAGGGTTGTTATGGAGTGGGTAGGGACAGATAACACCACTAACCATCCCACAGTGCACAGGACAGCCCCATGGCAGAGGCCCCTGGCCCCAAATGTGCAGTGTGCCAGGGGTGAAAAACCACGANACAAAGAAAAAGTGGAGATGGGGCTATACTAAAAACAGTTCTATTCTGAAGAATTTTTTTATTTTATTGAGAATTTCAAACATGCCTGTTAAGTTTTAATCAAACATGAATGTACTGTGGCTGTGACTGCATCCACAAAACCTGAACAAGATCAAGCTAGTCTAAAGAACTTTAAAGAAGGCTAGCACATTGCCAGGGGACTCTCCCTCCACCCTCTGCCTTTGACAGTAGGGTCAGATTCTGTTTTCAGGAACTAGGTCTCTGCCACCCAGAACAACAAAGGGACAGATAAACATAGATAGAGGACCCAGTTCTCCCTCAATCACAGGGGATATAATTATGAATGTTTTCTCATTTGTCAGGCTTTGTCTTTTTATCACACTGTATGTAGTGTGTGTGTAGTCATCGTGGGTCACACTGAGGTCATCAGGCTTTCAAGCAAGTGCCTACACTTGCTGAGCCATAACTCACCAGCCCAGTGTCGGATTGTTCTTTGTCTTGTTTTTGTTTTTGTTTTTTAAACTAGCATTTCAGACATTTGCTTTCAAGGTCTTAGTGCTATTTTTCAGCTCTCTTGGGCCCAGAAAGAGAAGCTCTTCCACACAGTGAGTCATTGCCATGCACCAGCCTGGGATATGCTGCTGCAAATGGATGGCCAGCCCCGTACCTCAGGCTCCTCCTGTTTCTATTGGAGGCTCTCAAGACACAGACCTAGACGTTCTTAGCACTGTGGGTTGAGCTGCTGCACTGCACAGCTAGGACCTTAGAGAAGAGCTCTTATTCACGGGCTTAGGAGACTGTGAGGTTAGGACCTAAGGCCCAGGCAGGCAGAAGAAACAGTCATGCTGGCAATGCCAGTGTTGACCACGGCAGAGTCAAAATGAAGGCCCAGGCAGCAGCACGCCTGCTGTCTCCTTGATTCTCGTTTCGTGCTATAGCCTTGGGGCCTGGGGAAATCACTTTTCCTTCCAGGGCCTCAGTTTCCTCATCTGCACTGTGAGTATAAAAGGAGCTGGACACACGAAGTTCTTAAGAAATCCTAAAAGTAGAGGCTGGAGAGATGGCTCAGTGCTCTCTTCTAGAGGACCTAAGTTCAATTCCTGGCACCTACGTTGGGCAGCTTACAACCAACCGCCTATGACTCCAGCTCTAGGGAATCCAATGCAGTCATCTGACCTCTGTAGTTACTTGTTTACACATGTCCACACACATATAAACAATACATCTTTTAAAACATCCCAGAATGAAGTACCATTAAAGCACTCACCTTCAGTGACAGAATGCAGACCCTTGGTGGACTGGGAATGGCATGGTATGTTTGTATGTGTGGTGATGAAGACTGCGTATAGGGCCTAGCATCTTCTGCTATATATCTTAGCTACTTACCCTGTATGCAGTTTGTCAGTAAAGCCTTTTCTCGAGGGTGTTTTTGTTGGTTTGTTTGAGGAGGATAGGGTATTGCTCTGTAGCCCTGACCAGCTTGGCACTGGCTGTGGAGTTCAGGCTCATCTTATACTGCTGATAGATGGCTGTCATGAGTTTGAGGCTAGCCTCAAAGGAAATGCTGTAAATGTAAGCTTTTGTCTCCAGTCTGATCCTGGACTTCTAGGTAGGTAGATGAGGTGACTCCATGGGGAAGCCAGTTTATTTGGTCCCTTAATAGGTTTAGTAACAGGGTCAGCTATAACCCAGAGCTTTGGACTCTGGGTGTCGTGTCACCCACACCCATGGCCTTTGGGCTCTGGGTGACTCTCAAGTTTATCTGANGTTTCTAGAATGGTGGGAGGCAGAGTTGGGATATATATGGCTGCTGTGTTGTGTGGGCAGATAGCAAGGTGGCTAGGATGGTATATGGAGAATTGACTTTGGTCTATGGGTGGCATGCTGGTGAGGGGCAGGTACTTGAGTCCTAGCAGATCTGTGCCTGGTTGAGGGATTGGCTTGACTGCCATATTTANCTTTATGTGGAAAGGAGTCATGAACCTCCAGGGGAGTCAGGATCTAGGAAGAGAAGCCCAAGTCAGAGGTGGAAGTGGAGCTGAAAGCCACACCTCTCAGGTGCAAGTGAGTAAGACTGGCAGGGAAACCTTTGGAATAGAGAAGCAGGCATTACACATGTGAGGTGAGCATTCATGCACAGTGCTGCAGCCAGTCCAGTGAAGGTGATGTTGGTGGGGTTCCCTGTGTCTTAGTATAACTAAGGACACAAGGAAAAGGGTCCCCAAAAGTGGGGGACCCAAGACAAGACTCAGGCTGTTAACATCTGTCTGCTGAGCCTGCGTCTGTTGGAATGTTTATTAAATAACAAGAATGTGGTTAAGGGCTGGAGAGGTGGCTCAGCGGTTAAGAGCACTGGCTGTTCTTCCAGAGGACCCGGTTCAATTCCCAGCAACCACATGGTGGCTCACAACCATCTACAGTGGGATCTGATATCTGATTCTAGCAAAAAGTTATACATGCAGATAGAGCACTCATACATATAAAATAAATAAATACATCTTTTAAAAAAGAACGTAATTAATGTCAGATGAGGATGTGTATATTGATACCGCTGGATAATACAGTAGTATAGTAGCAAAACAAATATTCTTTGAAGAAACTAGACCTGTTATCTTATATGATGTTTATTTTGATTTTTTTTTTTTTTTAAGCAGGACTTCATGTAACCCAAGCTGGCCTTTAGCATGCTACATAGCCAAGGATGATATTGATACTGATATATGATATGATCCCTGAGCCCCACGTCCCAAATGCTGGGATTGCAGGCATGCACCACACCTGGCCTGTCTCCTATGATGGTGACATTCACTTGTTCTTCAAGTACATTTCAAATCACCACAGTAAATGCCAAGCACTTCCCTATGTCCTAGAGATGCCACAGGGAACAGCACTTATTTAATCATGCCCAGGTGGATCTTGGAATCTGGCTCACAGATTCTCCTACACCTGCTCACTGCCATAAGCATGGAAAGGAGAAGCTGTGGCAGTTGAGTTGCAAAGCTGCCACCAGGCTACCTACCTTCTGCCCACAGATTGAACCGGCCTCTGACTCTCTCAGAGAAGATTGTATATGGACACCTGGATGACCCAGCCAACCAGGAAATCGAGCGGGGAAAGACATACCTGCGTCTACGGCCTGACCGGGTGGCCATGCAGGATGCCACAGCCCAGATGGCTATGCTACAGTTCATTAGCAGTGGGCTGCCCAAGGTGGCCGTGCCATCAACCATTCACTGTGACCATCTGATTGAGGCCCAGGTTGGGGGTGAGAAAGACCTGCGCCGGGCCAAGGTGAGCCCCAGGTGGTGACGGGCTGGTGGTTGGGTGTGGCATTAGGGAAGGGAGGTAGAGCCCATATTGCAGTCTGCTGGGGCACTGCTGAGTTCTAATGAGCTGCTTGACTCAGTCTTTTCTCATGGCACTGAGGATCTGAGGATGGAACCCAGAGCCTTATGTATGACAGGCAAATGCTCTACCACTGAGCCATTCCCCAGCCCCAAGATTTAGCATTTTTGTTTGTTTGTTTGTTTGTTTTTGTTTTTGTTTTTGTTTTTCCAGACAGGGTTTCTCTGTGTATACCTGGCTGTCCTGGAACTTGCTCTGTAGACCAGGCTGGACTTGAACTCACAGAGATCCACCTGCCTCTGCCTCCCACTGCCTGGCTGGGTTTAGCATATTTTTCAGGTTTGCTTTTAATTCTTCCTAATACTAGAAATGAAATCTGGTGTTGTGGAGATGTTAGGAAAAAGCAGCTGTCCTTGGTCTGAGCATAGAAAACATTATCTGCTGTTAGAAAGTGCTGCTGCTGGGCTGGAGAGATGGCTCCAGGCTTAAGAAAGCATGTACTGTTCTTCAGAGGACCCATATCCTGCAGCTCACAGCCACCTGTAACTCCAGCTCCAGGGCTATCTGATACCTCTGGCCTCTGTTGGCACCTACATTAAAGTATATATACACACACACACACTTTTATAATAATGAAGAAATAATCCCAGCACTTGGGAGGCAGAGGCAGGTGGATCTTTGAGTTCCATAACAGCCTGGTTTACAGAATGAGTTCCAGGACTGCTAGGGCTACATAGAGAAACCCTGTCTCAGAAAAAAAAAGAAAAGAAAAAGAAAAAGAGAAAGAGAAAGTGCTGTAGAGCCAGGTGTGCTGGTACACGATACTGGTGCCTGGAGTTAGAGTTCTTTCTGTTCAGCAGCCCATCTTCCTATATCTGTGTCCATGTCACATGTGCCTTCTCTCCTGCTCTCTTCTGACCTCTGGGGATCAGCCAGGGAACAGGATGGCAGTCCCTGTGTGTAGCAGCACCATGAATTGAATCTCACAGCTGCAAGAGTGGTAGACTGATGTTGTTCTCACTCTAGAGCTCTCATGCTGACAGCCTTCTTCCAGGCCCTTTCTTTTGTGAGTTTTGCTTAAAGCTCACAATGGCTGTGTGCCACTGAAACTGCCACTCAGAGCTGAGTTCCCCATTTTATTGTGAAATCTAACCCATGCTTCTTCTCCCAAGCCTCCAAGCCTANGGTACCTTCCTGTGTGCTATTTCTAGATCTGGCCCTGNCCCTCCCAACCCTGGGCTCACCTGCTCACCTCTGGCAGTGGGAGTAGGTGCTCTTTAGGGAGCATTGGCAAGAGGTGAATGCTGGCAGGCCTAAGGCCCAGCTGGCACAGAGCAGAGCATGTGATTGAAAGTGCTCCAGCTAAAAAAACAGAAAGTACTCCGGCTACTAGGGTCAGCTTGGCTCATAGAGCCTCTCAGACCCTTGGGAAAGACTGAGGAGCAGCCAGCCTTCCCATTCTAGCCTTTTCTCACCACTGTTACCCACCCATGGTGTCCTAGGGGTACAGTGGCACTTTCCACTTAGCTGAAATCATGTCCTGTCTACAGGCTAGCAACTTCCACATTAGCTGCTGAGGGGTGATCATGTTACATGTCTTTGCAGGGCTAGGAGCTGCAGAGACCAGGGACCCTGGAACAACTCCCACAGCAGAGTCACCATTTGTGGTAGAGATGTGGTTCACAGAACCATAGATTTTAGATCTCATCCCTTCTTGTATTCAACAAATGTTTATTTACTGAACATTCATTACATGTTAAATGCGATAGCGGGAACTGTTAAGTGGGAACTAGATTAGCAGGGGCCTGTCCCTCACAGACCTTGGCGTTCTGTATGGAGAACAGTTTGAGAAACCAAGTCATTGCAATGGGAAGGAAGGGGAAGTGCATACTCTGTGTTAGAGGAAAGAGGTCTGGTTGAGATTTGGGTAAGGGGTGGGAGCAGCTCCTTTGGGGATGGGACTGAAAATTGACACCTAAACAGATAACTGGAGGAAGAAATTCAAGACAGATTAGCAAAGGCCACGGGTAGTGGAGCATGCCTGTAATTCTAGCACTTGGGAGGTGGAGATGGGGATCAGGAGTTCAAGATCATCCCCAGCTATACAGTAAGTTTGAGGCCAACTTGGGCTTTGTGAACCCTTGACCCTCTCTCACACCACCCTCCCACCTAAATAAATAAATTAGATGAATAGATAAATGAGTGAGTGAATGTTACAAAGGGACCTAAGACAGGAAGAAACTTGAAACTTAAAGAATGAAGAGGGTACTGCAGGCCTGAGCCCTGTGAGAAGACAAACTGGTATGAGATAGGCAGGGCCTTGAGGGCTGTGGGAAAGGCTGTTTCTACCATTATAGAGTAATGAGAAGACTTGTCTGAGTCTGTTTTCTGCTGCCCTAATAGGCCACTACAGATGAGGGAAATTATATACTATAGAAGTTCATTTGGCTCCATTCTAAAAGATAGAAAGTCTGTGCTGTCATGAGGTGGAAGGGCAAGCAAACGTGGATGCGCAGGGGAAAATCAGGCAGGACTTACTCCCTTTATCAGGAACACAGTCCACAATAACAGCTTTAGTGCATTCTCGAGGACAGAGACTCTTAACACTGTCATGGCTGACTTTCAACCTGAGTATTGGAGAAACATGCAGATTTAGAAGGGGAAGAAGATGGTCAGTTCTGCATGTATTTATAGTCTTTGGCCATTGACAGGGGGTGATCTATTTAGAGTCACACAGCCAGAGAAGGTTCTAGGCTGTTTCAGCNTCACTTTTGAGACATCCACCCTCCCACAAACATAAAATTGTATCCACCCTCCTGCCCTGGGTCCCAATTTCGCAAGTGACTAGTTTGTAAAAGACAAGGCCAATGTGTTAATTAATTAGAAAGGATTGCTCTGGTAACACANCTTGTCTGCCATTCTTTTACTTGGGGACCAAGTGCACTCTCAGAAGGACACACTGGCTGGCAGGAGTTAAAATGAAGTTTTTTTTCAGGGTGTTTATGAAGTGTGGGACCTGTTCCTCCTTTTCAACACTAGAATCTACCATTTTGTCACTGGTCAGTTTNACGTGTCCATGGACATGCCTGATCAGATAAAGTTTGCCCTCACAGCTCTGCTGTAAGGCTTTCCTGCCTGCAGGAAACTGCTTTCAAATGACAGGCTAAATGGGAACAGTGGATCCCATCCTTTTCAGATCAATGGCCTACCCAGTTAGCAGCCTTTTACCTATGGCCTGTCAAACATANTACCAAGTACTGTGCACTTTCTATGTGCTAGCACTGGCTAGGTGCTCCCAAGTGGAGTCTTACACCCTTTTCAGAGGCAACAACCTTGGATTCTGTCAGGATTCTCCAGGTCTGTGGTTGGACAGGCCTCACCTGAGCCTCTTGTTTTCCATCTCTAAAATGGATTTGACAGTAGTCTTGTCCACTTCGTAAGTGAGTTGTGGGGCTGTTTAGCTTGATGTATTTGCATTCGGTGTTAGCTGAAATACCAGATGGGTGGGACCCACAATTCAATAGAGAAGCAAAACCAGGATGTCCATTGGTTCCCTTGCTTCCCTTTGATGGTCCCTCACTCTGTGTCCACCCTAGTAGCCAGATACCATACATGGCACCCCCTTCGCTGTTGGCCCTGGCTAGGGAACCGAGAATCAGAGGAGCCTTTGTCAAGTTCCTGCCCTGTTCCTTCTACAAGAGACTGAGGCACAGAGCAGGGCAGGGACATCTTTCCATGCTGTCCCCTGGCTAGGTGTCATGGAGATGGANCTGTCTCTGCCTCCCTGTCTGTCTCTCTCCCTGGGNCTGCCCACTGAAACTGCAGGCCAGCAGCCAAGCCCTCTGGAATTATTTTTAGAAGCCCTACGAGAAAAGACTTGTATTCATGATGCCATTACGTCAGCACTGTGGGGGAGGGAGTGTGGAGTGTGAGGTCATCCCAGATCAAACTAATGCTCTGGTTATTGATTTAATAGGACATAAACCAGGAAGTGTACAATTTCCTGGCAACTGCAGGTGCCAAGTATGGCGTGGGCTTCTGGAGGCCTGGATCTGGAATCATTCACCAGGTAATACATGGCTTAGCCTGTCTTTGCCAGGGCCCCAAGGCCGGGATTTACTCTGGTAATGAGACAGCACGTTCCAGGCCTGCTGGGGACTTGAGGCTTGGGAAAGCTGAGCAGGAGTGCTGGGGCCATACCATCCTGAGTCAGACTGGCATTGTAGGTATGTAACTACAGTTACAGGAATGTAAATGCTTGAGAGCATGTGAGAGGAAGGGTAGAAGTTAGATGTGTTGGTTCATACCTGTAGTTCAAGTTCTGTTCTTTCTATGGTGTTGGGGAACCCCAGATGTGCTTTTGAGCTACATTCTCTAATATGTTGTTCTGTGTGTATTGTTTTTCTCCTAAGTGTTAAGTCCAGTTGTGTAGGTAGCTGATCCAGAGGATGTGAAGCCCTATCCTGACTTCACAGGCACCAGGTGTTCACATGGTGTGTAGACATACATGTGAACAAAATATTCATACACATAAGTAAATATATCTTAAAGAATTTTTAAAAATAATTACAATTATTTGTAATGCTGGGGTATTGAATCCAAGGCCCTATAATTGCAAGGGAAGTACTATACCAGTTGAGCTGTTTCCCATGATAAATTTAAAAATAATAACGATATTAACTTATTAATACTTACCACAACCTTGTGAAATAAGAGGTTTTACTGTAACATACTTTACAAAGGAGGAAAGTGAGGGAGAGAGACTAATATCCTCACCCAGTGACAGCCTCCTGGCTAATTGTGCAGTAGGGATCTGGCCCTGAGNGAGTGCTCAGCTCCNCCTTGATGCTCTGCACCCTGTATCACCGGGGAGCCCTGCTCAGTTCCTTTTGCCAGTTGACTCTGCAGGATGGAAGTATTGATGTCATAGGCCATGTTAGCAGATGCTTTTCCAGAGTCTTCTAAGACTGGTGTTGGAATTTGGCAGACATTTTGTCCACAATGTCAGTATGGTAGGCACACCTCTAATCCTAGCACTCAAGAGGCTGAAGCAAAAGGTTGTTGTGAGTTTGAGGTGAACCTGGGCTACAAAGCTGAGTTCTAAAGAGCCTGAGTTACAATGTGAGACCCTTCCTCAAAATGAATGAATGAATGAATGAATGAATGTCAGCCAGGTAAGTTGGCATATACCTTTAATCTCAATATTGGAAGGGGCACAGGCTGGTAGATCTTTGTGAGTTCTAGACTACATATTAAGGCCTTGTTTCAAAAAACAAAATATGTGTGTGTGTATATGTTTCAGAGAGGTACTGCATTCCTTCTATCAAAGGGGGCTGCTGAGGACTAGCCTAGTGTATGGTCATTAACNCTTGTCTGCCATTCTTTTACTTGGGGACCAAGTGCACTCTCAGAAGGACACACTGGCTGGCAGGAGTTAAAATGAAGTTTTTTTTCAGGGTGTTTATGAAGTGTGGGACCTGTTCCTCCTTTTCAACACTAGAATCTACCATTTTGTCACTGGTCAGTTTTACGTGTCCATGGACATGCCTGATCAGATAAAGTTTGCCCTCACAGCTCTGCTGTAAGGCTTTCCTGCCTGCAGGAAACTGCTTTCAAATGACAGGCTAAATGGGAACAGTGGATCCCATCCTTTTCAGATCAATGGCCTACCCAGTTAGCAGCCTTTTACCTATGGCCTGTCAAACATANTACCAAGTACTGTGCACTTTCTATGTGCTAGCACTGGCTAGGTGCTCCCAAGTGGAGTCTTACACCCTTTTCAGAGGCAACAACCTTGGATTCTGTCAGGATTCTCCAGGTCTGTGGTTGGACAGGCCTCACCTGAGCCTCTTGTTTTCCATCTCTAAAATGGATTTGACAGTAGTCTTGTCCACTTCGTAAGTGAGTTGTGGGGCTGTTTAGCTTGATGTATTTGCATTCGGTGTTAGCTGAAATACCAGATGGGTGGGACCCACAATTCAATAGAGAAGCAAAACCAGGATGTCCATTGGTTCCCTTGCTTCCCTTTGATGGTCCCTCACTCTGTGTCCACCCTAGTAGCCAGATACCATACATGGCACCCCCTTCGCTGTTGGCCCTGGCTAGGGAACCGAGAATCAGAGGAGCCTTTGTCAAGTTCCTGCCCTGTTCCTTCTACAAGAGACTGAGGCACAGAGCAGGGCAGGGACATCTTTCCATGCTGTCCCCTGGCTAGGTGTCATGGAGATGGANCTGTCTCTGCCTCCCTGTCTGTCTCTCTCCCTGGGNCTGCCCACTGAAACTGCAGGCCAGCAGCCAAGCCCTCTGGAATTATTTTTAGAAGCCCTACGAGAAAAGACTTGTATTCATGATGCCATTACGTCAGCACTGTGGGGGAGGGAGTGTGGAGTGTGAGGTCATCCCAGATCAAACTAATGCTCTGGTTATTGATTTAATAGGACATAAACCAGGAAGTGTACAATTTCCTGGCAACTGCAGGTGCCAAGTATGGCGTGGGCTTCTGGAGGCCTGGATCTGGAATCATTCACCAGGTAATACATGGCTTAGCCTGTCTTTGCCAGGGCCCCAAGGCCGGGATTTACTCTGGTAATGAGACAGCACGTTCCAGGCCTGCTGGGGACTTGAGGCTTGGGAAAGCTGAGCAGGAGTGCTGGGGCCATACCATCCTGAGTCAGACTGGCATTGTAGGTATGTAACTACAGTTACAGGAATGTAAATGCTTGAGAGCATGTGAGAGGAAGGGTAGAAGTTAGATGTGTTGGTTCATACCTGTAGTTCAAGTTCTGTTCTTTCTATGGTGTTGGGGAACCCCAGATGTGCTTTTGAGCTACATTCTCTAATATGTTGTTCTGTGTGTATTGTTTTTCTCCTAAGTGTTAAGTCCAGTTGTGTAGGTAGCTGATCCAGAGGATGTGAAGCCCTATCCTGACTTCACAGGCACCAGGTGTTCACATGGTGTGTAGACATACATGTGAACAAAATATTCATACACATAAGTAAATATATCTTAAAGAATTTTTAAAAATAATTACAATTATTTGTAATGCTGGGGTATTGAATCCAAGGCCCTATAATTGCAAGGGAAGTACTATACCAGTTGAGCTGTTTCCCATGATAAATTTAAAAATAATAACGATATTAACTTATTAATACTTACCACAACCTTGTGAAATAAGAGGTTTTACTGTAACATACTTTACAAAGGAGGAAAGTGAGGGAGAGAGACTAATATCCTCACCCAGTGACAGCCTCCTGGCTAATTGTGCAGTAGGGATCTGGCCCTGAGNGAGTGCTCAGCTCCNCCTTGATGCTCTGCACCCTGTATCACCGGGGAGCCCTGCTCAGTTCCTTTTGCCAGTTGACTCTGCAGGATGGAAGTATTGATGTCATAGGCCATGTTAGCAGATGCTTTTCCAGAGTCTTCTAAGACTGGTGTTGGAATTTGGCAGACATTTTGTCCACAATGTCAGTATGGTAGGCACACCTCTAATCCTAGCACTCAAGAGGCTGAAGCAAAAGGTTGTTGTGAGTTTGAGGTGAACCTGGGCTACAAAGCTGAGTTCTAAAGAGCCTGAGTTACAATGTGAGACCCTTCCTCAAAATGAATGAATGAATGAATGAATGAATGTCAGCCAGGTAAGTTGGCATATACCTTTAATCTCAATATTGGAAGGGGCACAGGCTGGTAGATCTTTGTGAGTTCTAGACTACATATTAAGGCCTTGTTTCAAAAAACAAAATATGTGTGTGTGTATATGTTTCAGAGAGGTACTGCATTCCTTCTATCAAAGGGGGCTGCTGAGGACTAGCCTAGTGTATGGTCATTAACTACCCATCCTCTGCATTTCCGAGGTGACTCTTCTCCCTACCTCCATCCCAGGCCTTGCTACCTGCTCCTTGCAGAGGAGCTAAGTCAGCCTGTTATCTGACCCTGATTGGGCTCCTGGCTCTACCCAACTTTGAGACCAGAGCCAAGAATGGATTACTGCATTGCCCTTTAGGACAGGGCTACCAGGGCAACAGGGCTGCCATGTCACACAGCCTGCAAGGACCAGAGTCTGTCTCTGCAATAGGGCACGAAGGCATATGGACCCACTCTCAGTTGGCCTTTTGTTATGGAGGGCACGCCAATCCAGGTAGCCCATTCTATTTTAGCTCAAGGGCCTAGGCCTTTTTGGCAGCTCTTAAGCCAGAGTTTGGGGCTGTGAGTGGTGGATGCTCATACCTGCCCTTGCTCCCTACTAAGCATTCAGCATGGTTCTTAAAACATAACTTTCCCAGGAATCATGCATTTTAGTCTCTGATCTTTTGCTGTAGAGAGACATCATGACCAAGGCAACTATTATAAGAGAAAACATTTAACTGTNGACGGACGTTTCTGTCCCACCTGGTCCCGCAGCCGTTNGGTCCCAAATAAACANGCAGAGGCTTATATTAATTATAAACTGTTTGGCCTGTTACTCAGGCTTATAACTAACTAGCTCTTACGCATAAATTAACCCATAATTCTTGTCTATGTTTAGCCANGTGGCTTGGTACATTTTCTCAGTCCAGCATTCTCATATCACTTCCTCTGTGTCTGGCTGGTGACTCCATCTCTGCCTTTCCTCTTCCCAGCNNTCTCCTAGTCTGGTCACCTCGCCTACACTTCCTGCCTGGCTACTGACCAGTCAGTGTTTTATTAAACCAATAGGAGTGACAAATCTTTATGGTGTACAAGAGCATTATCCCACAGCATTCAACTAGGGACTTGTTTACAGTTTCAGAGGTTTAGTCCATTGTCATGATGGAGGAGCATGGCAGCATACAGGCAGATGCTGGAGCAGTAGCTGTGAACTAGAGCCTGATTCCTAGGCAAAGGTCAAGACTCTGGGCTTGGCATGGACTTTTAAAATCAAAGCCCACCTCCAATGACACACTTCCTCCAACTCCTTNCAATCTTTTCAAATAAGGTCACTCCCTGGTGACTAGCATTTGAATATATGAGCCCGTGGAGGCCATTCTTACTCAAACCACCACACCATTGTGTACCACGTGGCTTTACTTTTCTGTCCCTCACATCCCTTTACATTTCTGTCCCACAGCAGCTTTCATTCAAACAGAGCCCCAGCCCTTGTCCCCATTGACCCTGCTTTAGCTTTCTGACTTACCTGTTTACCTGTTTAACCTCCCTGGCCTTCCCACACCCTGCATTCAGGCTCTAGATGAGCCTCTGTGGGCCCCTTTGAATTATGTTCCCAGTGGGTGTCCTGTGCTTTCTCCACTGTGTCATGTGCTCTGTATACACAGGGATGTGGCTCTGAGGATGGGAGCAGGTGAGGACAGATTTGGTCCTTAGTGTTTGTATGTGTTGTGTCCAACTGGTGCATGCCTGTAATTTCAGCACTTGGGAGCTGAGGGAAGAGGATCCCAAGTTCAAGACCCACCTGAGCTAAATAATANAGCAGGACCTGCCTGAGCTATATAGAGGACCCTGTCTCATAACAAACAGATATAAAAAATATATACTTCTTGGCCCTCACTCCATGTCTCCATCAATATTCATAGACTGGTGAGGTCACTGTCGCAGCTAGANAATTTACGACCTGAGGCCNAGGGTGCTGCAGTCCTTAGGTCTGCAGTAGCCTCTCATCCTGGATGTTAACTACACGTGTGGCTACACCACATTCACCACCACGAGTTCTGTGTATCTCACCATCATGGATCTAACTTTCCCAACCTTGTGAAACTTTAGGGATTGCCACNCTCAGATCTTTGCATATGGTGGAGTCAAGGCAAGGGCAGGGAAAGGAAGAGCCGTACTGGCCTGCTCCTCCATATGGGGGCCACATTTTGGGGAAGGTGTCAGCCTTTCCAGCCTTTTCTGTTTTGAGGGGATGAAGGCCCTTCATGCCATGGTGGTGGGGGATGCCTCACCTCATGTGGAGACCTGGGTTTCTGTGATGTCCCAGGGACTCTGCCCACATTCAGTGCNGATAGTTCGTAGAGCCCCTCACATCTCATCACCTTTGTTCTTCCTAGTGCCCATGAGTAGGCTAATTTCACCAGGTAGATGAGCAGAACCCCAGGTGAAGGAGCTTCCTGCAGAATAATCAAATATTGCCTCTCCCAGCTGCATAACATGATGTCATTCAGTCATCATNGTGATCTAGTAAGATGGGCTGTTTGTATGGAAGAGGAAGCTGAAGCCTCAAGAGGTGTCTCGCCCAAGGCCTCACAAAAACTAAAAGGTGGTAGGCCAAGCACCCAGGCACAGAGTGGGCTGGACACCTGCCTTCCTGTGAGTCCAGCACCTTGGAGGGACCTGGACAGTGGGTAGGACTGATGTAGATATTGCCTTGCTTTCTCACCTAATGTTCTAGAGGGAATTCATCCCCTTCACAGCTAGGAAGAGCTTTTGATGAAGCAGCCCTGGCAAACAGGGCAGGTGATGGATGAGCAAGTTGCTTGGGTTATCAGCTACCTCCAGGTTACGAAGGCTTGGGAAGCAGCTTCTTGGACATTGGAGAAACTTGCTACATCTTGGTACTTACTTAAATGCCCTATGGGGACTGAAGCCTGTTCCTGACAGAACTGTCTACCCTGATGAGAAGCCTGGGAGGTGTACCACCCGCCCTGGACAGTTCACTACTCGAGGCTGAGAGTCTATTGGGAGCTCTTTCTTTCTCACACTTGTCCCAGGCCCATCACAGGACACTTTTATGTGCCAGTTTGTGTGGTTCTTACCACATCCTGAAGTTAAGATGACCTGAGTGTTTTTATTACTATAAATGAAGAGACTGAGGCACAGGGAAGCATTTACAGGCCCAAGTCACACAGAGCTATTCATGAGCCCAGGCCGCCTGGCCATATAGGAATACCTTAAATGACCGCTGCCCCCTACCCCATACTTCAAGAATCCCTGGACATGGCTGGGTGGTCTGTTGTCAGTGAGGGCAGCTTATAGATCCTTTTGTGTGTCCCATTTCCATTCTGGGCTGAAGGCTTTTAAGCTTAATATCTTTGATTATTTTTCAGATCATTCTAGAAAACTATGCATACCCTGGAGTTCTTCTGATTGGCACTGACTCCCACACCCCAAATGGTGGTGGCCTGGGAGGCATCTGCATTGGAGTAGGGGGTGCTGACGCCGTGGATGTCATGGCTGGGATCCCCTGGGAGCTCAAGTGTCCCAAGGTGAGGGCTAGGGAAGGACTTGCTCTGGCCTGGCTAGAAGGGAGGCTGGTGGGAGTGCACAGGGGACTGTAGGTCCCGAATGGCTGAGCCAGACTAGATTCTCTTTTGTGAGGAGTAGGGCTGAAGAAAAAGAGTGGGAGTGCAAGCTCCATTCCTTGATTCCTGACTGGAACATAGTATGTGGTTTGTAGGGCCTGTAACTGTCTTGTCCACTGTTTCAGGTGATTGGTGTNAAGCTGACAGGCTCCCTCTCTGGTTGGTCCTCACCCAAAGATGTGATCTTGAAAGTGGCAGGCATCCTGACGGTGAAAGGTGGTACAGGTGCTATTGTGGAATACCACGGGCCTGGTGTCGACTCCATCTCCTGCACTGGTGAGGATGACAGCCCCACACACTGTCCCTAACTCTAGCCTGGGTTTCATGTGCCTGACACAGAAGTTGAAGTGGCCTTCCCTTGAGGCTGTCCAGATAGTGTGTGGGCTGAGAATGGACATGTAGAGGTGGAGGTCAGGCTAGAGACGGCCTGCTGCTGTGANGGAACAACTGAAAACCACTGTAAGGAGACAGGAACTACTCCTTGTGGATACTCAGAGTTGGGAGTCTCACCAGCTTTAGCTTCTGCTGCTGGGGCCTGGCCAAGAACTATACGGGAGTGTCTTGGATGACCCATAAAAATCCCAGAGACCCTGTAGTAGTCTGCAGAATTATTATACCCCTTTGGTACAAGAGCTCACTCTTAATACTGTGACATAGCCTCGCTGTGAAGTTGCTAACAGGCCCTGATAGAAGCCAAGATATCTATGAGCCACACCAGTGCTACAAGATGCTGTCTGGTCCAAACAGTGGCACCATTCCATTCTTTTTTTTTTTTTGAAATGGAATCTCACTTTGTTGCTCAAGCTGGNCTTAAACTCTCTGAGCTCAAACAGCCTCATGTCTGTGCCTACCAAGTAGCTAGGATGACAGGCATATGCTCTGTACCCAATTTATTCCATTCTTATTGCTCAAACTTAGAAAAATATTTATGTAGCATCATGGTGTAGCTGAAAGAAGGCAGAAGAGCAGGCAACCAGACCTAGATCTAAGTTCAGTACTGGCATTTATTTGTTTATGATCTTGAACCATTCTAAGCAAGGTAGACACAGTAACTTCTAGGCAGTGGCTGGCCACGTCCAGCTTCAGTGCACAATGACTATGTGCTCTGCTGAGCAGAAGCCCGACTCTGAGCTAGAATTCTGCTTGTGAAGGCTGAAGTCCATTTGTTCACTGGCCATGGGCTTTGAGGGATGAGTACCTGTTGCCGCTGGGTGGCCGTATAGGCCAGGAAGGAAGTGATGCAGCTCACTTTATGAAGAGCTTTGTGCCCACCTTGCAGGCACTGGAGCTCACACCTAGCTCCCCAGGACCCTCATGCCTTGGGCTCTGTTTCTCCACAGGCATGGCAACAATCTGCAACATGGGTGCAGAAATTGGGGCCACCACATCAGTGTTCCCATACAACCGCAGGATGAAGAAGTACCTGAGCAAGACAGGCCGAGCAGGTGAGCTCATGGGGTGGAGTGGTGTAAGACACAGCCTTGTCATACTCCNGTCCTGAGGGCATGAGTCCTTAGCCTAGTGTCCCTAGGTTGGTGCATGCAGAAGCACAAAAGTCCCTGCAAATAGATGGCAAACTAGATGTGTGTGACTGCTTCTAAATATGGTGTTTGTACCTCTGGGTTGGTCTGGCATCCAAATTAAATATCCGTGTGATGCTATCCATGTGAGTTTCACAGGAAAAGGGCTGAATTCTGGTCCTTTCTGGCCTAGTCGCCGATGCCCTCTACAGGAAGCTCTGGAAGCGACATGGGTCTCTTCTGTATAACTGTTCCCTGACTGAGGGAGCTTCCCAGCTTCCCCCAGCAACTTCCTGGGCTAGTTGGATTTCTTCAAAGCTCAAAGAAGGAAATAAAGGGCGGGAACCTGGGAAGGGAGGGGAGTGTGGGTGAATGGGTAGAAACTATAGGTTAGGGGCCCTGGGAAGCTGGGAGCCCCAAGTCCTACCTGGAGTACCCTTCACTCCTTTCTCCGTCTAGTGACTTCTTAAAATTTCTGTTCCTCGGGGCTGGAGAGATGGCTCAGTGGTTAAAAGCACTGGCTGCTCTTCCAGAGGACCCGGGTTCAAGTCCCAGCACCCACATGGCAGTTCACAACTGTCTGTAATGTCAGTTTCAGGAGACCTGAAACTTACCATGGCAAAATACTAATACATGTAGATTTCAAAAAAAAAAAAAAAAAATTTAAAAATTCTGCTCCTCACTCGTGGGTGATGGCGCATGCCTTTAATCCCAGCACTCAAGAGGCAGAGGCAGGTGAATCGCTGAGTTCTGGGCCAGCCTGTTCTACAGGACGAGTTCCAGTACAGCCAGGGCTACACAGAGGAACCCCGTCTCAGAGGGAAAATAAAATCTGCTCCTCACACACTGTGAGGTGGAGTGTGCTTGTAACTCNAGTACTCCATTTTCCATATCTTGTGTGTCTCATGATGTCCCCTCATTCTTGGTTCACTGACAGCCTCTGCAGGAGGCTGAGCACCTGATGGGCAGGGACAGCAGCCTGTGCTGTTGGATTTGTCCCTCTATTGGCTTAGTACTGCCGGGAACCTGCTGTTTGGTAAGTGGCAGGTATCTGGCTCAGGTACTGTACAAACAAAGTCTCAAAACTAATTTGTTTCATTTTCTTCCCTTGTTGATTCCAGACATTGCCAGTCTAGCTGAAGAATTCAAGGATCACTTAGTGCCTGACCCTGGCTGCCAGTATGACCAAGTGATTGAAATTAACCTCAATGAGGTGAGGGAGGGAGTAGGGTTTGGGGGATGGGATTGCTGATGGTGGGACTTTTCATTGTTGGACACCCAGCAGGGCAGTTGGCCCTTGGTTCCTAGGGCCTAAATCAGGCAGGAATGGGGAATAGACAGGAGGAGATGGCATACAGCCCTGGGGAAAGCAAGTCTGAGCTAAGTGTCCTTTTGCCATCCCCAACTTCAGTGGAAGCCAGGAACTTGCCTGGGGGCTCACTTTGCTTTGAGTTCATAGGGCACACTGCAGTGGGCTGGCATCGTGAGGCCTGCAGAACAGGTATTCAGAGAGCCAGGAAAGGCCTCTAGAGCAACAGAAGCCAGGCTGTGTGAAATCTAGTGCCAGCCTTGGTTCTGTGGACCTTTGCAAACTGATCTGCCTCTGTAGGTCTCAGTTCACCAAGTGTGAAACCCAAGGTAGGCGTGAGCTACAAGCTAATTCCTTTAGTAACAGTCTGGTGTACCGATGGCTGTGTGCCCAACACTCTGCTGTGCACATCACATTTGTCAGTCCTGCCACATGTCTGTCTGTCAGAAGATTCCAGTAGGAATGTTTTTGGTCCATCCTGACCCCTGGTAGTACAGTTGAACCCAGAGCTCTCAACTTCTAGACAAGCACAGTACACAGGTCCGTGTTCCAGACCTCTTCTTTTTATTGAAAGACAAGGTCTCACTAAGTTACTCAAGCTCTCCTGGAACTAACTTTGTAACCCAGATGGACTTTAAACTAGCAGTCCTCCTGCCTCAGCCTCTCAGGTAGCTGGAATGCAGGCCTCACCACCAGCCCCAGCTCCTCCAAAAACTAGTTTGGGAGGGTAGGGCTTGAGAGGCAGATGGTCCTGATTGTTTCTGTACCTCTACCATCTACTTGTGACCTGGAGTGAGGCACATCCCTCTAACCTTCAGTTCCTGAGTGTACCGTGTGGAGATAAGGGCAGCCTGATAGAGTTGGGGAATTCTAAGTGCTCTGTGACACAGTTTGAGCCATGAGAACAGGAGCCTCTCCTTCTATAGAAATGTGGGGAATCTGTGAAACAAGTCTGTCCTCACTGTTGCTTTCTGCCTCTCTGCTCCGTGCCCGTCTTTTCAGCTAAAGCCGCACATCAATGGCCCCTTTACCCCTGACTTGGCTCACCCCGTAGCAGAAGTGGGCACTGTGGCAGAGAAGGAAGGCTGGCCTCTGGACATCAGAGTAGGTGAGTGCCTTCCACTGTAGCAGAGTAATAGGTGGCTGAGCCTTCCTGAGGCAGGCAGGCCCTTTCTGCAGTAGGTAGGAATATTCAAATATTACCTCTGCTTTGTATAGGAAGAATGCTGTTTCTTGTAGTGTAGTGAACATTCACAAGAAGAGTCTTAAAATAGCTCTAACTCCAACACTTAACCAGGAAAATGTTCCTGTGTTGTTGTGTATATGAACCGTGCACATCTTTATATAAATGCACTTCTGTACAAACACAAGTCATAGCAGTCATGCTGCTGTNTACATGCTTCACATGTGCAGATGCAGTGGCATGCTGCTGTCATCTGGCATAGCCTGGCTCTCCAGAGTCTGGGTCCTACAGTCACAAGGCCTTGGTTTGATTCCTGGCTCTGCTGCTTGTGCTCTCAGCTGCTTCCAAACACAAACCAAAGAGGAAACCAGCTCACTGTTCATCAGAAAGCCTCACTGTGGAGAAGAGCTAGTGCTTGGAGTCTCCAGATCCTGCACAGCTCACTGTTACACTTGGCTTCCAGATAACAAAAAAATCATTTCCAGTATAAGTATGCCTACGCTACCTGCTAATCCACATTCTCACTTAAGAGAAACGTCAGGAAGCAAGCCTGGCTCCCCATCCCTAAGTCAGGAACCATAGTTGAATTTGCCCTTCTAAGGGGGAAAGAGCTTTCTATAGTGTCTAGCATTAAATAATATTACAGAGAATGCTCACCTCTACTAGTTTGAAGTAAATTATATTTAAAAAGATGGTTTAACAATTAGAAAATAAACTGCTGGCACCTGCTTTTAATCCCAGAACCAAGAGTCTGGGCAAGTGAATTTCTTTGAGTAGCCTTGGCTGTCCTGGAACTTGATCTGTAGCCCCCTACTGAACTTTTTCATAACACGCTTTTTAGTTTTTTGAGACAGGGGCTCCCTATGTAGCCCTGGCTATCCTGGAACTGTCTATATAGACCATAGTGGCTTCAAACTCAAAAGAGATCCTCCTACCTCTGCCTCTGGAGTGCTAAGATTAAAGGCGTGCCCTACTGTGACCAGTTTAACAAAAAATTTAAGATCTTTTGTTGCCATGATTATAAAATGAGCAGAAAGCAGAGCGGGCAGTGGTGCACACCTTTAATCCCAGCACTCGGGAGGCAGAGAGAGGCAGATCTTTGAATTAGAGGCCACCAGCCTGGTCTACAAAGTGAGTTCCAGGACAGCTAGGGCTACANGGAGAAACCCTGCCTCAAAAAAACAAAAAAAAGAAAGAAAAGAACAAACAAAACAAAAAACAAATCAAGCAGAAAACAGAAAATCCTAGATAGTATAAAAGAAAAATTAGCCTATCAGCTTCCATTAAGCAAGAATCATTGTGAATGTGTATTAGCCCTAAAGTGGGGCACAGTGTGCATGCTTATGATCCTAGCACTCAGGAGGGTGAGGCAAGAGGATCAGGTGTTCAAGGTCAACCTCTGCTATATGAAACCCTACCTCAAAAAAATAAAATTTTTTGGGTTTTGTGTTGTTTTAGTTTTTGTTTTTTGGAGTCAGGGTTTCTCTGTGTAGCCTTGGCTGTCCTGGAACTCATTGTGTAGACCAGGCTGGCCTTGAACTCAGAGATTCCCCTGCATCTGCCTCCCTAGTGCTGGGATTAAAGGTGTGCACCACCACCACCCGGTGCCCTTTGGGGGTTTATGTGTACTTACACTTGTGTATAACACTGGTGTCAAGTGGACTTGCTATGACCTCTGTTCAGTGTCCTGGTTAGTGAATGTTAATGACTGGGTCATGAGTAGCTTTCTTTAACCAATACTTCGGTGACGTTGCTCCAGCATGTCTGTAGAAATAATCTCTGTGCCAGATCAGTGGGTGAACTCTGTCCAGGTCAGATGGAGACCTGGTCACAATCTCCCGACTTTTGACTTTACCACCCACAATATACCAGGTTTGATTGGCAGCTGCACCAATTCAAGCTATGAGGACATGGGACGGTCAGCAGCTGTGGCCAAGCAGGCACTGGCCCATGGACTCAAGTGCAAGTCCCAGTTCACCATCACACCAGGCTCTGAGCAGATCCGCGCCACCATTGAGCGGGATGGTTATGTGAGTGTCCGCCTGTGCCTGCCCTTTGCTTCCCACCATGCCTGCTGATCCGTGCTTCAGGATAGGACAAGCCATGGCCTGTTGGGCCAAGGCAGTGCAGGCACAGCTTTTCATCTTCCAGGCTGCTGCCTTACCCATTGCCATCAGCATTGTGCCTGGCCCTGACAGTTTCCTGTCCTCTTTGTCCTCTGCAGGCACAGATCCTGAGGGATGTGGGTGGCATTGTTTTGGCCAATGCCTGTGGCCCTTGCATCGGCCAGTGGGATAGGTAAGCAGAGCATCCCTGAGAGGTCCACCTCTTTCTCCTTGGGTTTAGAGTGCTAACTAGAAGAAATAGTGGAAAGGAGATTCCAGCCTAAGGCCTCTGGTGCCAGGGACTGCTATACGTTAGAAGTCCTTGTCAGACATGGCTGGGCACCCAGATTAGAAAGAGCCCTACAGAAGCCTTGAGCAGCNGGAGGCTGAAGCCCGGGCTCACACAAGCTGACAAGGCGCATCCTCGCAGGCAAGCAGGTGGCTCTGATGGAGCTGCCCAGGCGAGGAGACTCAGGCCTCAGGCTGGACTGTGCCTCTCTTCTTCAGTCTCAGGTGCGACCCAGTGATCTTGAGATTGCCCCCTGCGCCATGGGCCTGAGTCCCTCAGAGGAGGCAACGTTGTTAGGGCCTTCCCATTCCCCTCCTGTCATGAGCTAGGTATGCACCGTAGGAACCCACACCACCTGGCTTCTGGACAGCCCAAGTGACAAGGCTAAATATCTCTAATCCTGTCCCTCTGCTCTTGCAGGAAAGACATCAAGAAGGGGGAGAAAAATACAATCGTGACCTCCTACAACAGGAACTTCACAGGCCGCAATGATGCGAATCCTGAGACCCATGCCTTTGTCACATCCCCAGAGGTGAGACTACATTGGCCAGGCATAGCCTGAAACTACCTTGGGGGTCCTGTTCTTGGTGGGTCNGAGGAAAGGTGGGAGATGGGCTGCTTAGGATTGGCATTATAGAAAGTCCCAGAAAATATAAAAGGACAAATTAGTCTCTCCTCTCAGTCTCCACCCAGCAGCAGTCACTTCTAATGTGAGTTATCCAGGGGGAAGCCATGAGGCATGGCCTTGGCATTCATCAAACAGAATACTGACTTGGTGATTCCTGCCTGGGTCTCCCTCAACTCTTAAGGGTCTCAACCGTTTAGCACTGTTAGTAGAGTATAGACTGTGGCATTCCACTGTCCTTGCTCTCCTAACTCCATGAGCTTGGTCACCTTACTTACCTTCCAGGGTCATGGGAGAGGTATGAAGTGTTTGCTTGTAATTCTTTCCCTCCCTCTGCTCCCTCTTCCTCTTCCCTTCCTTGTGAGTGACTGAGACCACAGATGTGTCTCAAGCTCAGTATCTGCGTTCAGTAAAAATTACCTTTGCTGTTACTGTGGGCACTGAATCAGCTGACGAGTCTTAGGCACTGAGTAGGTGTCCCACCTCGGCCATCACAAGCACAGGGCCAATCTCTTGACTTTACTGAGTGTTCCAGAAGCTCTTCTTGCTAAATGAGGAAATGGTTCTCCGCTTTTCCTTTGCTGCTAAGCAAGAGTACACTGGGCCTCCTCCCATCTATCTAGGACACCTGCAAGAGACAGGAAAGTGCCATAGTAGTGCTGGCCCAGCCTAGGGGAAAACGTTAAGTTCAGCCCCTGGCAGCCATTGTAGAGGCCAAGTGGCCCTTGAGTTCTTGAGTACTCTGCAGGCCTGGTGGCTCATGGTCCCAAAGACAGCCCTGCAGCTCTGGCTTCAGAAGAGGGGCCTAGGGAGAGGGAGATGGCTCAGTCAGTGAAGTTCTTGCTGCACAAGTATGAGGATCCTGAGTTTGACTTCCCAACACCCACATTAAAAAAATCCCTTGGGCTTGTTGGCCAGCCAGCCTAGGCAAACAGGAAAGCTCTGGGTTCATTGTGAGACCTTAAGGGTCAGCAGGATGATTCAGCAGACAAAAGTGCTTGCTACACATAACCCTAGAGACTTGAGTTCAATGTCCAGAACCCCCTGCAAAAGGGTGGAAGGAGAGAATCAACCACACAAAATTGTTTTGACCCCAACATCTATTCTTTGGCACCTATATGCACACACACATACCATACGCACATTCACACACTCACACATGATAATAATAAAAATAATTTTAAAAAAGAAAAAAGAAGATAAGCCCAGGTAGATAGGTGTGGATGGCTGGTACTAACCAGCAAACTGACCTCCTCCATTTCAGATTGTCACAGCCCTGGCTATTGCGGGAACCCTTAAGTTCAACCCAGAAACCGACTTCTTGACAGGCAAAGATGGCAAGAAGTTCAAACTGGAGGCCCCAGATGCAGATGAGCTTCCCCGATCGGTGAGCAGATGCCGCCATTTTGTATGGTTAGCCACCACAGACGTGCCTTGGCCTAACTGCCTAACTGTGAGGTTTGGGGCACAGGGAAGCTTGTGATCTATGACATGTCCATGCGGGGAGTAAGGATTTAGTGCCCAATGTGTCTCCATCCCTTCTGTAGGACTTTGACCCAGGGCAGGACACCTACCAGCACCCCCCCAAGGACAGCAGTGGGCAGCGGGTGGACGTGAGCCCTACCAGCCAGCGCCTGCAGCTCTTGGAGCCTTTTGACAAGTGGGACGGCAAAGACCTGGAGGATCTGCAAATCCTCATCAAGGTTGGCACAAGCATCCGGTCCACCAGCACTGGGCCTGGCGGGGACCTCATGGCAACAGGGAGGCTGGCTGCAAGGAGGAAGAGATCACAGCAGCCTGTAGTTCTCCTTCTNCATGGCTCTGGACTGGGCAGAGCCTGATNTAGCCAGCTACTGTCAGGCCTCAGCCAGCTACTGTGGTGAATGCATCACGTGTGACTCAGCTCAGCTCTGGACTGACAAGCGACTCCCACAACATTCCTGTGGGTCATTACTGGATAGGNACTGTTTGGGAGCTCGGCCTTTCTAGTGTGGTCCAGGGCCTCAGACTTATGTCTGACAATAATTTATGGGCTTACTAAGGGGTGTCCAGGCATGCCTGTGACACAGCCAGTATTTAGCTCATGTGAGCCAGGACCCAGACGTGACTCCTAGCTTCTGTGTCTGGCATGGAGTTGCTGATCTTCCACCCTTGGTAGCTTAGCTGAATAAGCAAACAGCTGCCTCTGTCCTCCATGTCTAGCCTGTCCTGTAAGAGTATCCTGTCATGGAGATAGCATACTGGGGCTTTTGAGGGGGTGGGTGATGGCCTTGCCTGAACTAGGTAGGCATGGGAACACCAGGACTCACTCCATAGACTACAGGTTCAAGGCTATCATAACTCTCATCTCCCCTCCTTGTTCTGGTCACTGCCTAACTTGGCCTGTCCTCTATGTTTACCCACCCAAGGTCAAAGGGAAGTGCACCACCGACCACATTTCTGCTGCTGGCCCCTGGCTCAAGTTCCGTGGCCACCTGGACAACATCTCTAATAACCTGCTCATCGGCGCCATCAACATTGAAAATGGCAAGGCCAACTCCGTGCGCAACGCTGTCACCCAGGAGTTTGGCCCTGTCCCTGACACTGCTCGATACTACAAGGTAGGCCAGCATTATTTGGTGGAAACAGTGTTGGCAGCTGCTCTCCTGAGGGCCTGGAGGTGAGGGGGGCATACCTAGAGAAAATTGAAGAAAATAGAAGGTTGAAGGAAACCTTATAAAATTGCTGCTTTTGAATTCAGTTGAAAGTGAAGCTCAGAGAAGAGCCACAGGAGGTCTCACACAGACCAAGCAGTGAGGGACTAAGCCCAGGCCTGAGCCAGGGTCCCACCTGCTTGTTCCTCTTTGAAACCCTGGCTGTTCTGGAACTAGCTCTGTAGACCAGGCTGGCCTCGAACTCGGAGGTCCACCTCCCTCTGCCTCCCAAGTGCTGGGATTAAAGGTGTAGACCAGCACTGCCCCCACACTACTTTTTGTGTGTATGAGTTTAGCCTGCATGTGTTTATGCACCATGTGCATGTCTGGTGCCCACTGAGGCTAGAAGAGAGTATTATATCCCCCTTAGAATTGGAGTTAGGTATGGTTGTGAGCTGCCACATGGTTCCTCTGAAGAGCCACAAGTGCTCTACTGTGGAGCCATTTCTCCAGCCCGGACCCACTTCTTGGAAGGTTCCAGCACTGATCTAGGGTACTGGTGAGGGTCATCTGGCACCTCTTTGTGGCTGACTGGGACAGTGCAGATGCTTAAGGAACTGTAGTCTCCTCAGGCCCACATCATTGACTGTACAGCTCAATGGCCTCTCAGTGCCATGGAGGTCCCAGTGTCTCCTGCTCCCACTATGCAGCCTCCCCAGCTCTGCATTGCTCCATGAAGGCTACCTGGTTCCTTGTCCACTGCAGAGAGGCAGAGCCAACATCCAACCTGCCTGCCCCACTGGGGCCTTATCTGGCCCAATTCATCCTAAATTCAGCTGCTCATGAACAACAGGAAAGGAATTGCCTCCCCCACATCGACTCTGAACCCCAACTTGCCCAAGGTTAGGCAGGTACAGGCAGCACCCTCCCCTGCTTCACCACCTTGTCCCTGTTACCTGACAGAAACATGGCATCAGATGGGTTGTGATTGGAGATGAAAACTATGGTGAAGGCTCAAGCCGGGAACATGCAGCGCTGGAGCCTCGCCACCTTGGGGGCCGGGCCATCATCACCAAGAGCTTCGCCAGGATCCATGGTGAGTTAGAACCTAAGTGCTGCTTCATCCAAGGCCCTAGATCACCTCCTGTCAGTGGCCCACTTGGGCCTGGAGTCCATGCTCCCATATTCCACATAGCCTGTCCCAACCAACCCAACGCCAAGTTGGCATTGGCCAAGTCTGATGCCCAAAGCCACCTACCAACACTGGTCTTAGTTGTAGCTTGTCAACTGAAACCCAAGGCATGTGGCATGTACATGTGCACTAACGCAGACCTGCTTGGAGTGCTGCTGGGGAAAAGTCACTNGGACCCAGCAGACTTGGGTGTTATAGTCACTGCCTGGTTATCCCCAATAGGACTGCGGGGGTGGGGGGGTCTGTCTCCCAACCGCTTTAGAGGATACGTCTGGTGCTAGTAAGGGTCCCTGGGCAGAGGACCCACACTTTTGATATCATGTATGTCTTCCAGAAACCAATCTAAAGAAGCAGGGTTTGCTGCCCCTCACCTTCGCTGACCCCTCTGACTACAACAAGATCCATCCAGTGGACAAGCTGACCATTCAAGGCCTGAAGGACTTTGCCCCTGGCAAGGTCAGGGGGCTAAGAAGGGCTAGGAAGGAGGGCAGACAGACCAGGGGTCTCTTGGATGGGTGTAGTTGGGCAGTCACTTGCTTCTTGCCCTACTCCAAACAGCCAAATAGCTCTTGTGAATCCATGTTCCATCCAGCTGAAAGAGCCAAGTCTTCCCAGCTGAGGGAGACCTAACCCAGGCATTAGCCCTGGCCTGACGCTCAGTGCCCAACAGCTTGTCTGGTGCAATGCATTGGGCCTTCAGAATCCCCAGTGAGGACTGTGTTCCTAAGAGCATTCTCCACTTCCCACCCACATCCATCTTTCCTTTGCAGCCTCTGAAATGCGTCATCAAGCACCCCAACGGGACCCAGGAAACCATCCTCCTGAACCACACCTTCAACGAGACTCAGATTGAGTGGTTCCGCGCAGGCAGTGCCCTAAACAGGATGAAGGAGCTGCAGCAATAAGNNAGGTCTAGGCTNGCTGTGACGTCCCACTCTGGACCCTGCTGGGTATCAAAAGTACAGGTCCATGTGCATCATCAGTCAGAGCTGTCTGTCCANCATGGCCTCCTGCTCTGAGATGGTGACCAGACCTGCTTCCTGCTCTCCCCCCATCCTCAGCCCACTGAGTGATCCACCGTGGAGGGCACTTAAGTTTATGTCCCAGCCCCTGCCTTCCTTTTCAGTTTGGTTCATCCTTCAACAGCCCATGCACCTATATTTATTTTTAATGACAGCACTCCCTCTAAAGTTTTTATCCTGCCTGATCATTTCACTGGTGGCCGAAGGATTTTAGAGAACCTTTTGTTCTGACGAGAAAAAAAAAAGACCCAAATCCATTGACTGTTCTGTGTGAGAGTGGTTGGTGTCTATTTGTTATCAGCTTGCGTTCAGGGATGATCTTTTAAGCCAAGGTCAGCAGAGGCCTCACCAGGCCTGGGTCACATCTGGGCCTTCGTCACTGCAGCAAAGATGGGAACACTAACAGAAAACACTATTCCACCCCTCCTGCCTCTGTTCCTGCAGGAGGCTAGAGTTTCAGGGACCACGAGCTGCTTCCTTTCGCTTGAGACTGATGCACTAGGCCCGGTCTTTAACTACCCGGAGAGTAGGTACAGCACCTATCTTAAAGTGGGTGGTGGTGGCACATGTTTTTAATCCCACTACCCAGTACTTGGGAGACAGAGGCAGGTGGATCAAATCCAGCCTAGACTACAGAGGAGCCTGAAAAGGAATCTGTCCCCAAGTCACACCTAATCATATATACTGTCTCTGCAGCAGAGGGTTGTGGCAAAATAGGTTCCTCTTCATAGGCAGCATAAGATGATACTATCTGGTACCCCCACATGGAAGACCCAGGCAGGCCATTGAGGTTTGTCACAAAACAGTACTTCTCACACAAGTAGCTTAATGCTAGTGAGAGAAAGGACAACAGTGCTTGGCAGAGTCATTTGCTAATACCTGGGGCATCACTAACCCCATATGATACTTGTGGTCACAATCAAGACAGTGGCAACCCCAGGCTTCNTAGAAGGTAGACCTTAGGACAGCAATCCCACAGCTTCCATTTCCTAGACAAGGGCTTGGTTTAACTCATTTGGAGGGGGTGGATTACTCCTTCCAAATGCTGGGAAAAGATGTCTGCAGCTTGGTGCTGCAGCTGATAGCGCTGGCCTAAAACACCTGTTCAAGTGGCCTCTGCATTTACTACAGAGCCACCAAGCTCAGCTAGAGTCAGTCTGGTCTCATAAATGCCAAAGTCCTACATCAGGTTGGCNATTCAGATCATGATGTCAGCTACTGAAGGGGAGGGGGGGGTTCCTGCTGCTGTTATAATTTATTAGATGTTTCTTCTGTCACTGAAAACCAGAAGTTCACAGGAAGGGGTAGGATGGGCCTAGCTCAGTAGTACAATACCTGCCTAACATGAAAGAGGCCCTGGGTTCCATCCTCAGCACTGAAAAAAGAAGCCAGTCCTTGTGCTGGGAAGTTGGTAGAGTGCTTGCCTGGTGTGCAGAAAGTCCCAGCTCCATCGTNACTACCACGTCAAGTCAGTGTGGGGGTACACACCTGTAATTGCAGCACTCAAGAGGTAGAGGCTGGAGGATCAGAAACTCAAGGTTAGTCTATGCTACACAGCACGTTGAGAAGCCAGCCCAGATACATGAGACTTTCAAAAAACCAAAAGCAATCCAGTGCAGAGGACTTCAGGGGTGGCTCCAGAAGGCAGAGAACCAGAGCTGAGGAGGGAGAAGACAAGTGGGTGGCACTTCTGGTCCCACCCAGCCTAGCTCTTGGCAGCACTCCACAGAATTTGCCAACTGTCCCACTTTGGAGGGCCTGGGCAGGGTCTTCAGGCTGGGCAGTCACTGTTAAGGTCCAAGGCTAGTTGCTGGTCCACCAGGAGAGAAGGCCCAGGCCCGGTTCACTGATAGATCCCTGGCAAAGAAAAACAGGTATACTTGTCACCACTCAGCTAGGCTACCCTAGTGGCCACCCTATAGCACATGGCAGGCCCAGCACGGGCAAAAGGGCAGGAGACTGTGGAAAGACTGGGACCATAGTGTCACTCCTGCCCCAGCTCTCCAGATTCTTATAGCTAGTTTACTGGCCCCAAGGCCTCAAGTGGGATCAGGTAATCCTTCCTCAACCCCAGACTGTCTTCCTGAGCCCCNAAAGTCGCACACAGGGAGGACCCTGAAAATCACTTTTCCCTGCAACCCTGCTCTAGTCTCAACTTGGATCTCTCTAGCCCCTCCTTGGGTTTCTTTCCTTCCCTTCAAAGATCCTGATGACATAATCCAGTCTGAACTGTCCCTCTGGAAGGCAGAGGACAAACTCCCCCTATCCTGCCCAACATCTACAGCAACGCTGTCACCCCATAGCCCCAGTCCACAAAAGCAGGCTAAGAAGTGACAGGTGACAATCACAAGACACCTGACCTGCTAAGGAGGGGTTCTAGAAGTAGAACCCCAGGAAAGCAGCCTCCCTCCAGCTTACCACAAGCGTGTACGGTGCTTCCTTCTTTGGCAACTCCTCGCTGGCAGAGGCAGCCTCGGCTGAGCTGGGTCCTGTGGGGGATGTGTCCACAAAGCTTTCATCCACTACCCTGAAGCGGATCTCCTCACCGGTGTCCATGTACAGGTCATGTGCGCCTTCCTCTGTCTCATACTCCCACACCCAGACCTGTTCTGTTTCATCACTGGAGACCAGGGTCAAGGCCACAATCATACTACGGGAGTTCATGAGGCTGAGAGTCCTCTGAAGTACTTACCCACCATAAAACCAACTCCAAGTTGAGGAGTCCCAGTAAAAGCTGCTTCTGCTCCTTGGAGAGGAGCTAGTTTGGACAGGACCCAAAGTGAGAACTACATTCCCAAGTCTGGAAATGAGAATGACCAGGTACGCCACACTTCTCATTCAAGCCTCAATTAATCTGACCCGAAGGTAGATCATGGGCTTGCCCTGGTCTCCAAAAGATGAGGTAGGTGTGAATGTCACCTGCCTGAGGAAAACAAGGCTAGGCCAGATTTGCTGACAATTCAGTCTCATGTAAATCCTACCTCCGCCCGCACAGGCCTGGTGTAAGCAAAGGCTGAGCTCTGCTCGTCCACCATAGTCTACAGAGACATACTGCCCTCTAGTGGCACACTGCATTCTCCTTGTCATGCTACTGCTGAGAGGTATGAGTACAGCTGGGACAGGCCACCAGAGCCTCTCTCCCAAGACCATTGACAGACAGTCTCATTAAAACAGCCCAGGCAGGCAGTGGTGGCGCCCACCTTTAATCCCAGCACCTGGGAGGCAGAGGCAGGAGGATCTCTGTGAATTCAAGGCCAGCCTGGTCTACAGAGTGAGTTCCAGGACAGTCAAGGCAAAACAAAGAGACCCTGTCTCAAAAAACCAAAAAAATTAAGCAAACAAACAAACAAATTACAGTCCCAGATTTAGGAAGAGGAGAGGGCTCTGCACTCCAGCCTGGGCTTCAAACACNAGTCCACACCGTGGGAAACGGAGGCAGCCTGCCAAAGTGAAGCTCCTGGGGGAAGGGTCTCTGAAATGACTCCTGTAGGGACAACTAAGTGAAGTGACCAGGAGTGACTGAAGCCCCAAAGGTNTGCAGTGCTCAGTTATATCACCCAGCATGTGGACACCATGGTCAGAGTGGGAAGCCTGGTGCTTCACACCAGCACTGCCAGCAGTGACAGATCAGAGCCCCCAGGTGACCACAGGAGCGGGGATACCCGCTTGTCGCACATTAACCTTGAGAGGATACAACTTGGCAGGCTGCTGCAGTGACTCGGGGGGGATGAGAATGTCATCGAAGAACCCTAAAGAGACTGGAAGAAATGAAGAACATGATGNCATGGGATGTGGACTTCAAAGGGACAGCCCAGAGGAGACGGCTAGACACTGCAAGCAAGCCCCTTTCCTAGTGTGGCCCAGGTGTCCCCAGGGCAATCTGTCCCCTCCTGCCTCAAAGCCCCACATCTCTAACTATACTACCAACATGGGCTGAGCAGCCCTGGGCAAAGCTCCAAGTACCTAATCCTCAGCCCGGGAGTGGTCACTGTGCACGCATGGACCCATAGGCACTGTGAGCCTGTCACCTGCGCCAGCTCGAGGCTTTNACTCCATGCATGAAGGGATGGGGCACCCCTCGCTTGGCGCTGTAGTTTCTCTGATGCCACAGGGATGATTCAGCATACACTGCCTCCCCACTGTGTTCCAATCTCACCCCGGAAGTCACTCCTTACCGTGCACCCCCTCTGGGCTGCAGCCTTTGATCTTCCCGATGAGAATCTCATCCAGGAACGGGTGGAACACCACGTATCGGAAATGGACTGGAAAAGAAGGGAATACTGTTGTCAGTTACACCAGACCCTCTATGAGGGCCATGGAGCCTGGGGCTGCTTGTGTTCACCAATGATCACCTCACTGCCAGCACACTTACCCAGTGGTCCACGCCAAGTCCTCCTGCAAGTCTAGACCTAGTCTACTAAGCCAGAGAACCAGGTCACGACTGGTCTCCAAAGGGACCACCAGCAGCTGCTGTCTTGGACTAAGGCTGGTTTCCAAATCCATCTCAGTCACACCTGAGCCTTGATTCTGGGCCATCAGTGACTCCAAAGTCAAGCTGTCCTTTACATTCCAAAAGGACAGCAGCAATTTGGCCAGACTTGGAAGGAAGTTCCTGCTCTTGATGCCTAGGCAAGCTTACCCTCAGCACAGAGCCAACCTAGGATAGGATACTAAAAATGCCAAGGCTGCCTGTGGTGACAGAGACACGTAGGGAAAGTCTTCATAGGTTCTCAGGCTTTGTCCTATGTGCTTCCCACTCACTTGAATCCAAGGGAAAGGCTGGCTACAGCTGTACCCACATCAGAATGACTCCTGGCCTTAGCAGAAGCCATACCTGTCACTGACCCTCTCAAACAGGAAGATGCACTCTGCCACTAGCCAGCTGCCTGTATGCCTGTGAAAGATACCATGCTTCCACCGTACAGAGGAAGAGTGACCTACTCCAACCACACAGCCCTCCTGCCCATTCTGCCATGGGAAGCCTCTACGCCAGCGGTTCTCAACCTTCCTAATACTGCAGCCCTTTAATACAGTTCCTCATGTTGAGGTGACCCCAATCATAAAATTATTTTTGTTGCTACTTCATAACTGTAATTTTGCTACTTATGAATTATAATGAAAATATCTTGATATGCAGCCCAAAAGGGTCACAACCCACAGATTGGTAACCACCCTCTAAGTCTTTCCCCAGACAAGGCCACCAGGCTGAATGCACCTTCCTCAGACAGACTCACTCCTAGCACAGGCTTCTACCAGGATTCTTTCAGGGGCCCACCTTGCCCGGCTCTGTCCACCTGCCTTCCTGCACAGGTGACAAACATGCTGAAGATAACTGAGCCTTCTGCTAACTTTCTAGAATGCAGCCAGGAAGAGATATGGGCTACTTACCCACAGGATGGAAAAACACTGCCCTCCACATAACCTAGCATTCAGCTCAAAGCTTCTGCCAGGCTTTGTTTGGCACAGGCCTACCAGGACATGATTGCATGTAAACCAGTGCCCAGGGCCTGAACACTATATCTGAAAGCAAGTGGTGAGCAGCCCATGCCCACTGACTAACGAATAAACAAAGCTCAATGGACACACACAGTACATTAATCAGCCTTGAAAAGGAGGGCTGGAGCTCGGCATGGTGGCGCACACATTTAATCCCAGCACCCTGGAAGGTCTCTGAGTTTGAGGCCAGCCTGGTCTACACAGTGAGTTACAGGAAGACCAGGGCTACACAGAGAGACCCTGTCTTAAACAACAACCAAGAGCTAGAAGATTGGCACAGTGGTGGCACACCAAATGGCATGAGGCTCTGGGTTTCCACCCCCACCCCAGCCCCCCTGGGGAGGGGTAATCATTTGTTCTTAGTTAGCAGGCGTAAGCAGATGTATTCCAGGATACACACTGCACAACCCCGGGGATGTGTCGAGTTTCTGGGAAAAGAACAAATTCCTGATTCCACTCACATGAGGCACTGAAGTGGTCAGGTTCTCCAAGTCAGAAAGCAGAACAGGGCCAGCAAAATGGTTCAGTGGATAAAGGGGCTTGCTACCAAGTCTGACCACTGGAGTCTCATCACCAAAANGCAAATAGTGAAAGGAGAGAACAGATTCTAACAAGTTGTCCTTCTGACCTCAACCTGCACGCAGAAGAGGAAGGAGCATGGCATGGCCTGATGCTCTTGCAGTGCTCACGGCCTCAAAGGACTTCCCACTGTGTGACAAATAAACTTAGCTGCCCAGGACCCCATCCCAGGGGCCAGAGCCAGAACTGAAACACAGGTCTGTGGGATATACTTAACTCAGTGCTCAGTACTTTACACATCTCCCACAATGAAACAAGAGACCCAGGGTGAGCAGGGTGTGGGGGACAATACAAATCAATACTGGAGACCAAGCGCCAAGTATCACCAAAGTTGATTTGTTTCTGGTATTCCTGAAGTTATTAGCATTCATTGAAGTTATGTGCCTCCTAGACCACAGGCTCTTGTCCAAGAACAGAGCCTGGCTCAGTTCAGCAGCATTCTCTGAGAACAGAGGCCTTGCCCTTGTCTGAGTACAGAGCCCAGCTCAGCTTGGCACTCCTCTCTGAGAACAGAGCTCCTCATAGCTGTTTTCACGCTCTGGGCTTGCTCATGAAAGCGCCTAGTCAACACAAAGACAGCCTGCTTCCTGGGGCTCTCTGCAGAGCTCAACACCATGTCAATTAATTAGTCTCAGGATGCCAGCACAGACCCCAGGCTGTCTCTACATATTCCAGAATGCTTGACCACCTGACCCTGGGCTGACAGGCTGACCAATATGGACAAAGACAAGCTTCCCCACCATGGCTTGTGTGTCTGTTACAGGGCACTTGTTAAAACACTCTGCCTCTGTCCATTCCCAGGCTGATACTGCAAGCCCTGGACAAAATGAGGATGTACACTTCCACCCAGGGCCTTGAGACAGGATGCAGAGTTCCTCCTGGCCATCCTTCCGATGGCCCAATGCAAGCCAGACTGAGGGTGCCCTATACCCTCCAGAGAAGACGCCTAAGCTGACCTGTCCCACCTGACTCCTCCCACCACCTCTACAGATTCTGCCCACCACCCTTTCACCCACAGATGCCCATCCCTTCCAGTTTTACACTCTCCCTCCCCAAGGGGTAGAGTCTGTCTCTCCATCTCTTAGTCTTAGTCATGTGACGACTTTTGGCCAATGGCATCTAGGTAAGGCTGAACACAGACTTAGGCACTAAACCTCAGACCTTTGAAACCACCAAGCCAGACATTCCAATCCTGGCCAAGACTGCCCAGAGGAGCACCATCCAAGTAACCCACAGAACCAACAGAAACAAGCAATCCCCATGCTCCCTCAGTGCCAAGGCCCCATCTTGAGCTCTACTATATTAATTCCTTGGTCCTCCTGGCATTCCTGAAGTATAGAATCTACTATTACTCTTAGTCCAGACTGGCCTGGAACTCCTGATCCTCCTGCTTCCACCTCCCAAGTGTGTATTACCATCGCTGCTCAGACGCCACACTCTGTATGTGTTTGTGTGTGGTTGTGTGTGTGACACACCCACACACACCATAATGTGGCGATCAGAGGAAATTTTGTGCAGTCAGTTCTTTCCTTCCATCTTCCAGTGAGTTCTGGGTATCAGACTTGGGTCTCTAGATTTGTACAGCAAGTACCTTTACCCCTGAGCTACTTGCTGGCCCCAGAGGGCAGTTTTGATTGCTGTGTCCTACCTGCCCCTCCAGGTCCATAGACCCAACTAGCCTACCTGCTCTTCCCTCACCTTCTGCTCTCTACCCGGTAACAGCCACCACTTAGGGTCCTTGCCTAGCAGGCCTTCTCACCACATACCATGAAGCAANTAGATGGAACCCAAGGGACCCACGAGTTGAACCACAATCTCAATCTCAAAACTGTAGCAGCCTTGACAATCTCCCCATCCACACTGCTGTTTTACAGGTAGGGGAACTGAGGCCCAGAGGACAAGAGTACCCATGGTCACTAAAGTAAATTCCTAGCAGAATTAGGACTTGGGCCCAGGTCTCCTGCCANTCCAAGAGGCATGGCAGCTTCATCTTTTGCTACAGAAAAATGAGCCCCAAGAAATATGGCACCCGAGGAAGAGAAGGCACCCACCTTTGGTGTGTGATGCTCCGTCCCCTGGGAATACATAGGCATCTTCCAGCTTGGTGATATCAAACAAACAGATGCAGAGTCCCACGTTGTACACGACCTGTGCACACATGTGCATACACACACAGTGACCCCGGGGCCTAGCTCCTCCAAAACCCTCATGATCATAAGCAAGCTCTGAGTACCCCTTTTTCTAGATGGACATGAGCTAAGACTCTGCAGGAGGTGACTGTAGCAAGGACCTCAGGACACAGAACTCTGGAAAGAGCAGGGCCTGAGTGACAAGCCAGCTTCCAATGCCAGCTCCACCCCACTGTGGGACCACCAAGGACATTACTTTGCCTCTCTGAGCCTTAGTTTTCCCATGTTCAAAAATGAGACACCAGACTGGGCATGGTGGCGCACGCTTTTAATCCCAGCACTCAAGATGGGGAGGCAGGCAGATCTCTGAGTTCAAGGCCAGTCTGGTCTACAAAGTGAGTTCAGAGAGAAACCCTGTCTCAACCCCCAAAAATGAGACACCAGCTGAAGTGTTGTTAAGTGAGTAGGATGGACATGAAGTATCCTGGTGGCAGGTTCAGAGACCACAAATGACCAAAGTTTACTGTCATTACTGGTGAGGTCTGGCAGTGGGAATCCCTACTTAAACCTCTATATCACAAAGTCTGTGCTCCAGATCACAGGTAATAAGTGTGAGAACCCCGCCACACTCACACAGCCTTACNCACACAGAGACAGGTTTAGCACAAGGATACATGGCCAAAGCCCTTCAACAGAGCAAACCCCACACACCCCAAGCCCACACTTTGGTATTCTAAATGACTTGGCACAATGTCTGCACATGTACCACCCTCTAGTCACACACCTCACAAGAGCTGCTCAGGGACTAGAGAGACATCAGAGCACTTCAGGGTTGGGGCAGAGCATCCTGCAATGAGCTCTTCTGCAGAACCACAGACCTCTTCTGTGGGGGTGCCTTTCACAGGAGTCAGTGAATTGTTGACTGCCTGTAATCCCTGCACTTGAGAGGTGGAGGCAGGAGCATCAGAAATCCAAGGCCATCCTTGCTTACACAGTGAATGTGATGTCAGCTGAGGTCCCATGAGACCCTGTCTCAAAAGTAAGTGGGGAGGTGCCCCAAATGGGCGAAANGGCTGAGCAGTCAAGGGCTTGCCACCAATCCTAACAACTTAAGTTGGATCCCAGGACCACATGGTAGAAGGAGAATCACCTTCTCCCCACAGTTGTCCCCTGACATACTCATATGTGCTGTGGTATGTACACCCACATGCAAAATAAATATATGTAATTTAAAAAATTAGCGAAAGAAGCCCTGGATGTGATGGCTGTGGGAGTCTGACTAAGAATGGCCTCCACAGGCCCACCTATTTGAATGCTTAGTCATCAGGGAGGGGTGCTATTGGAGAAAGATTAGAAGGATTAGGAGGTGTGGCCTTGTTGGAGGAAGTATGACCCTGGGGTGGGCTTTGAAGTTTCAAAAGTCCACACTGGGCCAGTGTTGCTCTCTTGGCCTGAGGATGAGGATGTAGCTCTCAGCCACTGCTCCAGCACCACATGTGCTGATACACACTCCCCACCATGATGATAATGAACTAAACCTCTGGCTGTTAGCAAGCATCCAACAAAANGCTTTTTCTTATAAGAGTTGCCTTGGTCATGGTATTTCTTCTTGGCAATAGAACTGTGAGCCAGACTGTGGCGTACACCTTTAATACTCGCACCTGAGGCAGGCAGGCCTCTGCGCCTGGCAAGGCCAAATAAATTAAGAGTCAGTAAATTGGTTCCTCCACCTGACAAACCCCAGGTCTGTAGGTACACCTCCCTCCTCTGACCTCAGGCTCCCGTGAAGGGACCACCTGTGTCTCCTACCTAAAGGCAGCCAATCTTGCTCTTTCGGCCGCACTCTCAGAATACCGCCTCCTACTGGCCTCTAAAGATCAATACCTGAACTACAAAGTTCCCCAGGGCCTGTGGCCTGCTTCTATCTACATTCCTAGACCTCCCTCACTGTTCCAGCTACACCATCTACCTCTGTGCCTTGTTAGAGGCCACAACTCCTCCTTCCTCAGGACCTTTGCACATGCTAATTTACTCTGCCTGCACAGCTCTTTANACCCAACCTGCTCCAACCCTCAAACNTGAGCCTCTACTTGGTTTCTCATCACCACCAGACCTCAGGTCAAACGCTATTCTCTCAAAAAAGCCACCAATCTCTATTATCCCAGGTGTTGCCCCTTTGTTCCATAGGTGTGTGTGAATGCCTGCCCTTCCTGGCATTTACCCCAAGTCACCATATTATACTCAACTGTGAGACCCTTTAAGTCAAGTCTCTTCCTCCCCCTCACTACACTCCAGGGGCAGAGCTTCTGTGTCTCCCCTGCCACACTGGCTAAGTGTTGGAGACAGCACTTAATAATTCAGAGAAGACCCCTGTATCCATGGAAAGGAAAAGACAGTAACCAAATAAATAAGAGGGGCCAGAGAGATGGCTCAGCTCTAACCCAGACAGCTGAGTTCAATTCTAGGGACCCACACCGTGGAAGGACCCAAAAACTGTCCTCTGACCTCTTGTACACTGTGGCACACACAGGTATATACATGAAAAAAAAAGTAAAATCTTAAAAAAAAATGTTCAGATAAACAAGAAAGTAACTGTGGTTAAGAGAGACATGAAACAGGGTAACTGAGCAGTCACCACAGGAGAGCAGAAAGGCCTCTCCAGCTGGCACTGAGGCACACTGGCATGGCCCACAGCAGGTGTTTTGAGAATGAATAGACAAACCTCCTGACAGCCCCAGACTACTATAACTACCCATCCGCAGAATGCCCAGTCGATAGAAAAACAATTATCCCCGTTTTACAAATGAAACCAAGGCCCAGAGNAGGTGACTTGGCCAAGACTGCCAGTAACTGTATGCGGAAACTGGCATTTTCCAGTTTCTCTTTCACAAGCCCATTTTGTGCGCATTCTCTCCGTTTTATTTTGTTTTCTGGCCATACTGAGAATCGACCCAAAGGTCCCGCAAATGCCAAGCGAATTTAAGTACTGTTCAACACCCCGACGCTTAATTTGTTTGAGACAGGGGCTTACTATGTTGCCCACGTTGGCCTCGAACTCACGATCGTCACAAGCCTCAACGACCCAAGAAGCTGGGATTACAGGTGTGCACTACCTCGCCCGGCCCAACATTAACTCCTTTGGGTATCTCTAACATCCAAGTCTGGTTCAGAAGGAAGAAAAGGAAAAAGGAGACCCTGACATGAAGNTACTTGTGTGCAAAGCCAAGGCTGAACCAGGCGACAGCCAGGCTAGCAGCGGGGTCGGGTACGGACACTGCCTGCCAGCCCGAGGGCCCAATACCTTGTTGGCCAATTTCTTGTTCAGCTCCTCGGCAATGGAGTCGTTGAGTTTCCGCTCAAACTGCCACGGCGGTATGCGCACGGTGTCTACCATCTCCACTAGGACGAACATCCTGCGCCGGGACTCTGGGAACCGGAGAGCCTGTCAAGCACGGGGGCCTGCGAGCGGTCGGGGTCCCCAAGCTGCCTTGGTCGCCTCGCAGCCTCTGACAAGCCAGGCCGGCAGCTGGGCCGCGCGGGAGAGCCTTGGGTGCCGCTTGCGGATGCCAAGTTTCTGCCCCGGAGGAAACTGAGGTCTGCTCCCTCCCGCCACCCACACCCCCAGATCCGGGGCCGCCGGGTCCCGCTCCGCTCGCACCTCGCGCAGCAGCCACGCACCATTCACGCGCATCCAGCGGCTCCGAGGTCGCAGCACAGCGCTCGCGAATCCGAATCCCCCAGCTTCCGGAGAACTGACCAATAAGAAGCCTCTGCCCGCCCAGGAGGTGCNCGGAGCTCCACGAGGCTCCTGTGAGGGGCGGGGCCAGGAGGTGGGCGGGGTCGCCCGCTGTCTCCAGC
>LZPO01075862.1:463467-478416 GCA_001675575.1 Neotoma lepida | reverse complement strand
TCTGCACACCAGAAGAGGGCACTGGATCTTTTTGTTTGTTTGTTTGTTTTGTTTTGTTTGAGACAGGGTTTCTTTGTTCAGCCTTGGTTGTTCTGGAACTCAGAGATCCTCCTGCGTCTGCCTCCCCAGTGCTGGGATTAAAGGCATGTGCCCCCACTACCCAGCTGGCATTGGATCTTATAGAACTACAGTTATAGACAGTTGTGAGCCACCATGTGGGTACAGGAATTGAACTCAGGACCTCTGAAAGAGCAGCCAGTGCTCTTNACCACTGAGCCATCTCTCCAGCCCCCTGAACCCTGCAGTTTAATACCAGCTCCAATATCAGCTATGTGATACTGGACAAGTTTCTTGTATTGTTTTCATTTGAGGCAGAGTCTCACTATGTAGCCCAAGCAGACCTGGAACTCACTGTGTAGATCAATCTGACTTCAAACTCTAGACGATTCTCCTGCCTCATCCTCCTGAGTACTGGGATTACCGGTATGAGCCACTATACCTGGGTGANAAGGTTTTTAACCTCTCCTTGCCTGAACTTCCTATCATCTATCTATCAGATATACAGACACCACAGGGGTCTGTGTGCATTGAAGGGTTAAATCAGTGGATGCCACGNTGGTCCAGGGCTGGCCACATTGTTTGGTTGTAGCAGGAAATTAGGGTGAGGCGTAATGGAGAGGGCTGCGATGCTGTTTGGCTCCGCCCACCTCTCCCTCGGCTTCTCCACCGTGAGGAAGGCTTTCGAGGAGAAGAGCTTTTAAACGCTCAGCTGTTCACAAAAATAGCCTTCCCGTAGAGCCCCTGGATGCAAGCAGACGATTTCTTTGTTACTCAGCGGCTGGTGGGTGGGTGGGTGTGTCTCTGCTGCTCACTTCCTGAATGAACAGCTGTGCCCTCTCCGTGCGTGGGGGGATAATCACCACAATACTTCAAACCAGGGCCAGCCTCCTTCATTCACTGTGCCCTGCTGCCTGGCAGCCCCAGCTTGTGTTTACCAGTGGCAGGGACAGAAAGAAACTGGACGCAGAGAGAGGGATCAAGACCTTGGCCCTACCTTGGCCCTGGCCTCAGCCTGGTCCACAAAGGACCAAATCCTAGCCTTCATTGAACTGGCCTGTGAGACATGGCTCCCACCTCATGTCTCAGCTCCTAACACTGACTCCCTTTGCCTTTCCTGCTGTACCAACCCCTTACTATTGCTCTGCTGAGGGATGCTTCTGCCCACCTGAGCAGAGGGCCTCTCCCCACAACTGCTTTCTAGGTTCAGGCAAGCCTGGTTCATTCCTGGCACTGAGCTCAGAGAAATCCTCCCTGGCTACTCCCTTCCAAGGAATCCATCACTCGGTTCAAGGCCACTGGAAAGACAGCTGGCCTGGGTACCAATATTCCAACCCAGGTCTGATCACTGGTTCTGTTGGGCCAGACTGGGCTAAGGGTCTTGGGACTGAGAGAGAAGAATCTACCCTGGTCATTCTACCATGTGACACCAAGCGGCTCCCAGCAGGTGGGAAAGTCAGGAAGGCTCACCTCACCCTCCTCTGTGAGGACAAGTTAATGTGTTTGGAAGATTGCCNTGAGCTCAAGGCCTGCTCAGGGCCTCTTCTGTCACTCTATTTCTTCTGAGCAGTAAGACAAGGAAGCCCCCTAGTAGGAGGAGAAAGAGAAGGAGTAGAAAAAGTGGAGGGAGAGAAGAGAAATGTGGGGTAACGTACAGGAATGGTAGCACACGCATCTGGGATATAGAGGCCTGGCAGGCTCAGGAGTGCACAGTCATCCTCCTATTGCAAGTTCAAACCTAGCCTGGGCTACATGAGACCCTGTCTCAGAAACAGACAAGTAAGGCAGAGACTGAGCAGCACATACATGCCTGTAACCCCAGCACTCAGGAGGCTGAAGCAGGGTGATCACAAGCCTGAGGCTCAGCCAGGCTACACAGCCAGACCTTGTCTCAAAAGAAGCAGAAATCCGTTTCTTTAAGATTTATTTATTTATGTACCTTATGTCTATGAGTGCTCTATTTGCATATATGCCTGCATAACAGAAAAGAGCATCAGACAGAAGAAGCCATCAGATCCCACTATCTGTTGTAAATCACCATGTGTTGCTGGGAATTGAACTCAGGACCTCTGGAAGAGCAGCCAGTGCTCTTAGTCCCTAAGCCATGTCTCCAGCCCCTTGGAAAAAAGACAAAGAAGGAAATGGGGAACCAAAAGGGAGAGGAAGTCCCCTCGGTGTGGGGCAGCGGGACAGCCCCCAGTCTCTCCTGGATTGTCATGACTGAGCGGAAGTGGTGGCGCATGCCTTTACTTCCAGCATTTGGGAGGCAGAGGCAGGCAGATCTCTGTAAATTTGAGGCCAGTCTGGCTGCAAAGCAAGTTCCGGGCCAGCCAGGGCTCTCTAGTATGACCCTGCCTAAAACCAGACCAAACCAAACAAACAAAAAACCCACAACAACAACAAAACCATTTCTAGACACGTGACATGCATGGCGTTGCATCCCACACCCCTATAACCAGGTGACTAACACAGGTTAATTCTTCTCCCCTGCTGANCCCCCTTTCCTCTCTAGTGCAGTAAGGACCACAAAAATAAGTGAATCTGTCAAATGTAAAAAAAAGNGCAAAGCACACTTTCTGGCACAGAAGAACACTCAGTGCACCTTATCTANGTCTTTTTGTTTTGTTTTATTTTTCTTACCTTTCCTTTCCATCTCTTTATCTTTATTCCAGTGTTTGTCTGCTTGAGCTTTTTTAAAAATTATTTTTATTTATGTGTATGTATGTGTGTCTATGTGAGTATATGCCACATGTGTGCAGGTGAGTTAGATACCCCTGGAGCTGTAACCTGCACCACATGGATGCTGGGAACCACATAGCTCCCCTGGAAAAGCAGTTTAACTACTGAGCCCTGGCTTGTTTCTTTTTGCTGTGTTTTTATGACACAGGTTCTTATCATAGAGTCTAGGCTGACCTCAAACTCAAGGCAGGTCCTCAGCCTCAGCCTCCTTGGTGCTGGGATCAGAGATATGCACCATCATGCCTGTTTTGATTTTTTTTTGTTGTTGTTGTTCATTTGTTTGTTTGAGACAGGGTCTCTCTAGGTTGCCCAGGGTAGACTCAAACTTGTAATCTTTCAGCCTCACCCTCCTGAGGGCTGGGACTTACCAGTCTGTGCCAGCTCGCAGGGTCCCTCCTTGTGACTCAGTAGTACTAAATTGACACNAGAGAAGACTTCTTTCTAAGATGAAGTTGAGAAGAGACAGGAAGGAAGCAGAGAAGCCCCTNTATGGATGCCTCTTGGCAGCCTGGCCCTGAGCTCANAGAGAGTTGAGCCTTAGCCGACCTCTTGGGGAGGACCAGANTCCTAAAGGATTTGCCTAGGGTCTGAGAGTCAAATCCAGGACTACTTGAAGAGAGACCCCAGACCTAAACTGCTTGGACTGAATCTGCTGAGTCTGGCCTCTCTTCTAGGAGCCTCCCTGACTCTGTGTGTGTGTGTGTGTGTGTGTGTGTGTGTGTGTGTGTGTGTGTGTGTGTGTCTAGGAAACAGAGAGACACTCATTACTCTTTTAGACTTCTCTTCCACTGGATTCAGTAGCCCCTCCCAAGAACCTTTGTATGCCAAAGAGATCTGAGCACATTCTTCACTTGGAGAGCTCAGATTGTCTGAGGGGACAGAGCTCAGCACTAGCTGCTGGGTTCAGCCTGAGACTGAGGGTGGGGATTGAATGTCTTGGAGTCCCTAGGAACCTGGCTTATTCCTAGAGGGTCTCCTCTCTCCTCTGGCCTCCTCCCTTCTCCAGGACACATCCTCCAACCCTGCAGGACCTCTCAGTATGAACACATGCACATAAGCACTCTGCACCCCTCTTGTTCCTGCGGTCTCTAACTCTTCCTCCCGTGCATTCATTCCCCAGCAGCTACCCTGACCTGGTAGGGCAAATTATACCTTGGTCCAGCAATAAAAGCCACTTTCCAAAACAGGAAGCAGTAAAGCTCAGAGCGACGCAGCTTAGCCACTCACTCAGCACTGGCCTGGCTCACGAGGTGATGTCTGGGCCAGAGAGGAGAGAGCCTAGTGTCCCTTTAAGCTGGGAGTACAAATTCCCATCCCAGTCCCTCCCTCCCGCACATCCTGACGTCAGCAGGAAGGCGTGTGTGAGTGAGTGAGGGGCCGAGGTGCCTCCTGCACACCACACACACACACAGACACACACACAGACACACACACACACACTCACACACGCCACGGAGTGCATCATCCAGACGTGACCCTTGCCAGCCAGCTCCAAGGTCCAGAGATAGGGTGCTGCCCACTACAGGAGGCAGTGCCTGGCCCCAGCTGCCAGGGCGAGGTAAGGGGCAGCATGGGGGACTTGAAGGAAGCTTGTGATGGAAACTGTGGCAGAGGCAGGGGCGAGGGCGGTTGGTACCAAGAAAGGATGTGTAGAGTGAGACTAGAAAGGTCGGAGCTGGACCAGCCCCAGCTCTCCTTAGAGGATACTCGGGATGCCGAGGCGCCCACCGCCCTTCCCTTCTCTCCCCTTGACCCTTGAGAAAAGCCGAGGTGGAGTGGCTCCCTCGCGTCTGAATGCCTGTGAATGTCTGTGTCTGGGACTCGTGTCTGGGTTCAGAGGCAGATAACTGCAGCTTCCTGCCAAGCCGCAGCCTCCAGTCTGGGAACTGGGTGAGGGAAAGCCATGGCTCCTTCCGGACCCTAAAAGGCCAGCCCAGAGCACTGCTGGATCTTGCCCCTGGAATCTGCATTGAGGCCAGGGCCGAGGAGAGGGACCGCCTGAGGCAGGCGGGGGTCCCAGNGCAGCTGTCTTCTCCTNACTCTATTTTTCCCTGCTATGGCAGAGATAATTGTGTCAACTGGCTGGAGGGATGGCCCCGTGTTATTTTTGCCTTCATGCCACCCCACTGAGTCCTTGCTCTCCCCTGCNTGCTTGCTGGGCTAGCTCTGACCTCCCCCTTTGCCTGGGTACAGCCCACTGTAGGGCAGGGGTGACAGGCCTGCTGGGCCACCCTTGCTGTGGGATGCAAGGACTCAGGTTGGCCTTGGCTGTCNTCAAGCCCCTGAGTGGTCTGACCCTGGCATAAGGAGACTGAGTGGAGATAAGGGGCGATGCTGGTACCCACAAGGAGACAGCAGGTTCCTGCCAGGCTGCCAGGCTGCAGGCTCTTCCCAAAGGGGAGGGGGACAGGAGTGAGAACTATAATAAATCCAGAGTGTGAACTGCTGCATCCGCTGGGCTGGGGGAGGGGAGAAGGACGTGTGCCTGGTTGGGGGTGGATACCCTTTCTGACAGCCTGGCACTGGGTTGCCTGGATGCTATTCAGTCAGGGCCTTTCCCTGGGAAGGAAGATTTCCAGGCCTTGTGGGGCAGGGGGGCGGGGTAGAAGGGGGCCCTTTCCCAAACCTGACTCCATCCCAGAGGTCTCTGGATGTGAGTGTTGGGATTCTGAGTGTCTCCTCCCATTCTTGCCCCACACTGCCTTGAAGTCTTTCCCCGAAACCCCTATTTTCCATCCTTGTCTGACTGGCCCCACCTTCAGAAAACACAACTAGTGCAAACAGAAGCTAGTGGCAAACGGTCCCAGGAGAACACATCAGTTTGTCCCAGGCCTGGGGACAGACAGCTAGACAGGGTTTGAAGACACTTATTGGCTAGGGAGGGGGCTCCCTAGTGGCCCTCATGTATCCAGAGGGATGAAAAGATGGTGGAGTAGGGTTATTTGCCAGCCATCCAAAGACAGAGTGCCCCCCCCCAGTGCACCCACCCTTTACAGGTGATACCCAGCAGAGGGTGCTCTGGATCTAACAGCTGGTCACGAACACTAGTCACAAGCTTGGTGTCCAGGACCCAGAGCCCTGTGAGCAGGCAGTTTGGGGGAGATCCACAGCAAAATGAGGGAGTAAAATCAGGGGTGGGGCCTGCACACCTCCCTCTCCAGGAAATGACCAGGCAGGGGGTGACTTAACACCCTGGGGTGCCCAGGGACTTTGGGACCACACCGAGCATTCCCACTGTGCGACTATGTGTGACTTGGGCCAGTATGATCCTCTCTCCAGGGGACCCAGAATGAGAAGGTGACTTTCTTAGGCTCGCACAGTCAGGTAGAGGTGGAGCTTGTCTGTGAACTTGGTTCTAGGTGATATTCTGGCTTTCCCTTCCCCGACTAATGCCAGGGAAGCCCAAAGCTTTCGGAACAACAGCCCCAGAGCCACCTGGACATGTGACCAGGAGGCGAGTAAAGGGTCACTTAAGTAATTAATCTTTAGTATTGGTTGGGACAGCCCCTTACACACACATACACACACACACACACACACACACACACACACACACACTCACACACTCACAACCATGGAGGGAAAGGAATCAGATTTAACTAGGTCACCTCCAGCTGCAAGGGCAGCTTTTGGCCCTGATGTGTTTTAAGGAGTGTCTGAGGGAGGAGCTGGGGGAGGGAGGAGACAGGCAGGTGGTCCNAAGGTTATTCTGTCACCTTCCCAGGACCCAGCCTGGACAAGGCGAAGATACCCAACCAGCTCTTCCACCACCTACCTTGTGTTCCCGCTTTTCTATTTTTAAACAGATGTACCCCTTCCTCCCTAGTGGCGCCCCCATAATGGGGACTTGGGGCGGGAACACTTTTATTGGGGGAGTTCTTTTTAAGCCTCACAGNGTTGNTGAGTGATTCACCCAAGGTCATGGTCTGAGTCAGCACAACACCAGAAATAGAACCCCAAATCCTGGCTCCCCAGTTCTTCTTTGGCCCTGTTCATCATTCTCCGAGGGAGGCTGGAGATGGGAGGTTTTGTCCAGGGAATTGAGGGTTTTCTCGCCTTGCCTTGGCTGCATANCCCTCTTCCACACCTCTCCAGGACTCAAGAGGGCTACTGGGCCAGCTGGGTGACTTCAGTGAGTCTCTTCACCCTTCTGGGCCTCAGTTTACTCTTCTGAAGAATGGGCATATTGGTGGTAATTACTACTTAGGCTTATGAGGCACAAATGGGACAGGAGCCTGACAGGTGGCAGAGACTTGCCACATGAAGTCTACCAGAGAGTTTCAAATTCCACACTAGATAGGGACCCTCTATGGCCAAGGCTGCCTCCCCTGTGTATACTGCCCCAGTGTTTCTCGATCGATTTGTATGTGTGTGTGTGTGCGTGTGCACGTGCGGGTAGATTTTGTAGGACATGGGTTGGGAACTGCCTCTTTGGGTATGCCCACATGGGTGTTTAACCTCAGAAGAGAGTTGGACTGGCCTTCATTAGTCGTCTGGGTCAGCAATGATTCACGTGTCTAGGGATAAAGATGAAGCCCAGAGAGTGAGTGACGGTTGCTTGTCCCAGGTCACACGGCGCTGATGGTGCAGCCACTTGCTTTCACTGAGGTGCCCACGCTGAAGGAGGATTCTCATTGTCAANCTATCCCCTTGCACCCCAGTTTTTAGGAGGGAGGGTCTGAGAATTGGAGCCAAGTTCCAGCCGGCTCTAGTCACCTCTTGCCAGGGCTGACTCACTGTCCTGCGTGCCATGGTCCCATGACACTGCATCACACCTTAGGTTATTTCCACACAGTCCTGATGATTTTTGGCCTCCTGGTCCCACCACTGCAGCAGTAGTCTGTTAGTTTGGTTGTCACGCAGGGAATGGAGAGCCATCTGGTTGGGCCAGAGCCACTGTGCATGGCCAAGGACATGCTTATTCATGGTGGGTCGTGTTCTGGATCTCACATTGCCCAGCTTGTATGAGGTCCTGGGTTTTATCCCCAGTACCACGTAGACCAGGTGTGATGATGATTACCTATAATAATCCAGTATCCAGGCGGTGGAGGCAGGAAGATTAGGAGTTCAAGGCTAGACTTGACTACTTGAGACCTGCTTCAGTCTCCAGTACCCCAAGAAATAAACAAATGTAAAACAAAAAAACAGAAACAGAACAAACAAAAAACAACCCAAAAGGCCTTTTGCATTGTGTACTGGCATTTAAACAATGAGAGCCTTGATTCTACTTGTCCCTTCCTGNATCAATATTCTGGAGACAGAGTCCAAGCTGGAGACTTGCTCTATATTTTCTTCTCATCTCCCTGGCTCTCTAGGTGTTATATAGCTTTTCCGACTCAGGTTCCTTTCTGGTCCCAGAGAGGGTAGAGCCCTGCTGAGCAATAGCAAACCAGGGCATCATTGCTCAAGCCTGCAATCCCAGTACTCAGAGGTGGAGGCAGAGGGTCCAGAGTTCATCTTGGTCATATGACTACATGTTCAGGAGCTGGAGCAATGGCTCATCCATTCAAAGCACTTGCNGCTCTTGCAGGGGACTAGAGTCTGGCTCCCAGCACACACATCAGGTGTAACTCTACCTCCAAGGGAATCTGATGNCCTCTCCTGGTCCTTGTGGATACTGCACACATGTATGCATATTAACATGTACATACAAAAGAAATAAATAAAATTTAGAATATTTATTTATTTATGGTTTTTCAAGACAGGGTAATTCTGTGTAGCCCTGCCTGTCCTGGAATAAGCTGTGTAGACCAGGCCTGCCCTCTGCCTCCCAAGTGCTGGGATTATGCCCAAGTCTACAAACCTAGTTCAAGGCCAGCATGGACAACATAAAACCTCATCTCAAAAGAAAGGGGTGAGGCACTGGAGAGCAGTGGTTACTGCTCTTCCAGAGGACCTGAATTCCTAGCACCCATGTTGTAAGGCTCACAACTGCCTGTAACTCCATCCCTAGAGGATCCAGTGTCCTCTTCTGCACTCTGTAGACATCTGCATTCATACATGACACATGCACAAATACACACACATATACATGTAATTAAAAATAATAAAATAATTTTTTTTGGTTGTTTTGAGACACAATTTTTCTGTATAGCCCTGATTGTCTTGGAACTCACTCTGTAGACCAGGCTGTTCTTGAACTCAGAGAGATCTGCCTGCCTCTGCCTCCAGGGTGCTGGGATCAAAGGTGTGCGCCACCACCAACTGGCAAAACAAATCTTAAAAATGAAATAGTAGCCAGGCATTGTGGAGCAGGCCTATAATCCCAGAACATAAGAGGCTAAGGCAGAAGGGCTGTAAATTCTAGTCCAGTTTGGGTTACATCGGAAGTTCCAGGACAACTGATATAGTGAGACCCTAACCCTCCCCAATACCAAATAAAAAAAGCAAAAAAGGGGCCTGGGGATGGCTCAGTGAATAAAGGAACTGCTATGCAAACAGGGTGACCTAGTTTGATCCTCAAAACCCATGTAAAAAGCCAAGCCCATCAGAATACCTCTGTAACCCAGCACTGGAGGGTAGAGGCAGGGGGATTCCTGAAGTTCACTGGCCAGCAGGCTACCCTATCTGTGAGCTCTGGGCTGAGAGCAACAGTCTGTTTTGAAAAATAAAGTGGGAAGCAACAGAGGAAGACATTCAGCATGAACCTGTGGCCTCCACACCCATGCACACACATCATGTGAAACACACACACACACACACACACACACACACACACACGTCTGTGTCCATAGCAATGCAGGATCTGATACAAGACTTCTGACTTACCACTTCAAAGCCCCAGATTCAGTCTGTCCTGGTTTAGATTTTCCTCAGACATTGTGCCCCTTTGATTGATTTAATCTGAGCCTCAGTTTTCTTATCTGTAAAGTGGGGTAATAACACTAGCCCTTAAGGGACACTGCAGGAATTCAACCAAGGAAAGGGAGCTGTGGGGCAAGGAAGCCAGCTAGGAGCAGAGGAACAGTCCTTAAGGGAGGGAGGGGAATAGAGGGGACTGGTCTAGCGCCCCCAATCAGGACCCAGCCTTATCTGTAAGGAACTGATTTCCCTGGGTGCAGCACTTGCCTGGAACCCCCACATTAACCTCAGAAGAGCCCCTGAGGCAGGAGGGCCTATTCCCATTCAGCTCCTTAGCTGGGTCGATGAGGCCAGGCCTGGGAGAAGCTTCCTGATGTAGAAGCCGCCTCTAGCCAGCTCCAACCCGCTTAGCTAAGGTGAAGAGCCCTGGGATGGCTTGCTCTTTCTGTTGCTCCTGAGGTCCGCCCCTGCCCCCTGCTGCTGCTTCTTCCAGAGCTCACCCAGGTGGCAGTGTGTGTGACCTTTCCTTCTCACTGGCAGCTCATCGAGTTGCCTGCATTCCCCAGCGACAATCACCTAGCTGGTGGAGCAGTCCCCTTCAGCCCCTGTATCTCCTTGGTAACCACGGTGGCTCCTCCCATTTTATCCCCTAATGACCTCCCATTGCTGGCCGCCACAGCCCAGCACACCACCAGGTCTTGGGAAACTGTAGTGGGGAGGTCCAGTGGCCCTAGTTCCCACTGAGGAAGCAAGGATGTCTCCACTACTGTCTCTCTCGCCAAGAGGGAACCCAGGGCCTGGGACCAGGGCTTCTCCGGCTGGGTGACCCTGGGGACTTTGGTGCCTGTCTTATCTTTGGCAACAGTTTTATTGAGATTCAATTATTACGCAGTTTATTTGTTGGAATCGGGGTGGAGCTCAGTGGCAGAGAGCTTGCCTAGTTGGCAACCATGCCCAGCACCAGAAAAAAAAATCACAAAGCTCAGTGGATTCACCGACTGTCACCACAGTGCTTATTGAATAATTGTTTTTAGTAGTCAGCACCCTAAAAGAAATGACCTATCATTAGTCACCACCCCTACCCCCACTCCCTGCGCCATGACGGTAGATCCACTTGATGTGTGCTATTGTAGCTGTTTCTCTGGAGGTGTTCTCAAGGTTCATTTGTGTTGTGCAGGAAGCAGCATTTCATCCCTACTTACCGCATTCTACTCTGTGCCTGGCAGAGTAGTGTGCAGGCTGTTAGCTTACCCTTTCTCTATCTGTCCCTGGGTTGTTTGGTGGTAGAAGTTGTGGCTATTGTGAACAACACTGCTGTCAACATTCATGTGCGAGTTTCGCTTTTGTGTATGAGTATATGAGTGTGTGCACCAAGTGTATGAGTGTGTGCACCAAGTGCATGAAGTGCCTTTTAAAACCAGAAGAGGGCATCAGATCCCCTGGAACTGGAGTTACAGATAGTTTTGAGCCACCATGTGGGTGCTGGAAACACAATCTGGGGGCCTCTGCAAGAGCACTACATGTTCTTAAAGTGGTTGACTTTTGAGCCAATCTTCTGTATGCTTTTAATCCCAGCACACGGGAGGCAGAGGCAGGCAGATCCCTGAGTTCAAGGCCAGCCTGGTTTACAGAGCAAGTTCCAGGACAGTCAAGGCTACACAGAGAAACCCTGATAAGTTTCTTAAACCCCCAATAAGCTTTCCACTAATGCAGCAATCTGGATCAGACTGAATTAGGAACGGTCAGGTTTAATGGGCAAACATTTCTGGGTAATTCCCTAGCCCCTCAGAGAGGAAACTGGGACAAGAGACCAGAGAACCACACATCTGTTTTCCAGGATGCTGCTTAAATACCCAGAGGGAGTGGTCTCGAGCCTCTCTGGAGGAGGAGCCGTGTTTGGTGGGCTTTGAAGGGGCCAGTTCAGCGTAGCCTGCATTCCAAGGCAGCATGCAAGGGCCACACAAGGGCTGGGAGTCCGGGTGACCCAAGGCGTGGCACTGGGGCTGGAGCCCAAGCTACACAGGAATCGGGGCTGGCAATAGGGCACTGGGCTGGAGCATGGCCTGACCCCCAGGTAGGAAGCAGCACCAGAACCAGCTGGAGGACATTGCATGGCAGCAGGGGGATGCCCGCTCAGGGCGGGATGCCAGGGGTTGAGGTGGAGCTCCCACCAACCAAACGCTGTCTCAAAAAAACAAACCAACCAAACAAACAAACAAAATGGCTAAGAGCTAGAGCTACAGCTCAGTGGCAGTTTAATCCCTATTAGAAAAGCAGACTTTTTTTCCTTATATGAGGATACAATGAAGGAATTCAGGGTTGGGGGAGTGGGGACTCTGCCCTGCTCCTTTCTTTGTGACTATAGCTAAAGAAGGTCCTTCCTATTACAGGCTCAGCCAAGTTTCAGGATGACCAGTGAGAGGGGGTGGGTCCAACAGTCCCATTGCACAGATGGGGAAACTGAGACCTAAGGTCAGCAGCCAGTAGTAGCCGCACTGGAGGTCTCCTGGTCCTGAAGTCCTGCCAAGTCTCTCCCCCATTGCTACAGTGGCATCTCTTAGGCTCCATGATTCTGAAGCTCTTGAGGAAGAATGGGTGGGATATGCAAAGAGTTATAGTCTTTTCCTCAGTAGAGGTACATTTTCCCAAGGACTTCAAGGTATCGGGCACTAAGATACCACAATGGAAGACAATGAAATAACTTACAAAAAATATTTTTTTAAAATAGTAGCACNNGCCAGAGCAATGAGATNGGTATCTACAGATGCTCATNGGCACGAACTATCACTGAGCCCTCCCCAGCTACCTCCTCTCTAGGGAATTACCAATCTCTTGTAGGGATCTGGGCTGTCCCCTTACCCCCACCCCACCCTGCTTGATGGGGAAAGACCCCAGGGCTCTGAGCATGCTGAGTAAGTGCTCTCCCACTGAGCCCCAGCCCTTCAACCTCATTTTGAGAGGCAGAAACTGGGTTAATGAAAAATAGACCATGTTCCCAAGAGTTCACCATGTGCTTGCTGCTCCTGTTTTGGGGGCATATTGAATGGTGTTTGGGCCTCAGGGTAACCTCCCTAGAAAATAGGAACCAGCACTACCCACAGTAGAGGGCAGGAAATGACATCAAAGGTCAAGAGTATTGACTGAGGCCAGGAGAGCCCATGCTTCTTGTCAGGTGGGCACTGCTGGGAGGTCATCAAAACACAGGTGAAAAAGCTGAACCCAGAGCTGTGTGTGAGTTTGAAACCACTGACATTTATGCCAAATCTTGGCCACCACATGTCCCACCTCCAGACCCCGGAGTTATAGAATTAAACTGCAAACTGAAGAATTTAGGGATTCTTTGTTTGTTTGTTTTGTTTTGTTTTCTGAGACAGGGTTTCTCTGTGTAGCCCTGGCTGTCCTGGAACTTGCTCTGTAGACCAGGTTGGCCTCGAACTCACAGAGCTCCACCTGCCTCTGCCTCCCAAGTGCTGGGATTAAAGGTGTGTGCCATGTCCCCAGCTGAATTTAGGGATTCTAAAGCAGGTTCTGTTTTGTTTTGTGACACAGAATCCCATATAGACGGGGCTGGCTTCAAGCTTACTATGGAATCCAGAACAATCTTGAACTTCTGGTCCTTCTGCTGCTACCTCTGGTGTGCCAGGATTATTAAACAGATGCACCATCATGCCTGCTGTGTGTGTGTGTGTGTGTGTGTGTGTGTGTGTGTGTGTATGTGTGTTTTCTTTTTTGGTTTTTTGAGACAAGGTCTCTCTTCAGAGCCCTAACTATCCTGGAACTAGCTCTGTAGATCAGGCTGGCCTCAAACTCAGAGATCCACTTGTCTCTGCCTCCGGAGTGCTGGGATTAAAGGCATGTGCCACCATGCCAGGCCCACACCTGGTTTTATGTGGTATTGGCTGGGTAAGCAGGCTACCAGATGAGCTACTTCCCCAATCCCTTCTTTTGTTTTGGTGGTAGGGCTTAAAGCCAAGGCCTCATATGCACTGAGCTATGTGATTATTTTGTCTTCCTGGTGAGGATACTGAGGCAGGGTGGGGCTGGCCTCAACAGTCCTCTCAACTTGTGTCCAATATCCAGAGCTGTTCCCTGGCTACATTTCACTGTGTTTCTCTCTTCTCTTGTAGACGGAGTCCATAGCTGGTGAGGCCACTGAGCAGGGCAAGGCCGGGCCCTGCCCGAAAGGACACCAGAGTCCTTCACCAGCCCCTGTGCCCCAGAGCCCACCAGGCTCTCCTGCTGGCCCCACCATGACATCCGAACCTACATCACCACCAGTGGTGCCACCTCTCCACTCCCCCAAGTCCCCCGTCTGGCCCACTTTCCCTTTCCACAGGGAGGGCAGTAGGATCTGGGAACGTGGTGGTGGTATCACTCCTCGGGATCTGCCCAGCCCTCTGCCAACCAAAAGGACCAGGACATACTCAGCGTGAGTACCTTCCCATCTCCTAGGTCCCATGAACTTTCTCCAGGCCAGGGCCAAGCCTTCTTGTCCTCCCAGGAAGCTGTGCAACCTTCCAGTGACTTCAGTGTCCCTTCACTCACTCACCCCTTCATTTCAGTTACTGAGCTGTGACTGGAGTTTAAGGGATGAATAAGCCATGTCTACAGTTTGGAGGGGTTTTGAATACTAGGTAAGGACTTAGCCTGGGATACAGTGAATTAGGACATCCTAGCTGAGTTTGAAGATTCATCAGGTGAAGAAGGGACTTGAGATACAGAGCCTAGAGATACACAGTGAGAATGTCTCAAAAATAAAACAAAATAAAATGGACTTGAGTGTTGCAGGTGGAATGGCATACAGTTAACCTTTAGGGGAGGGTGGTGGACTCCCAGGGAACTAGCCTCAAGCCTCTGGGGAGGTGACTGTATGAGGCCAGATGGGGAGGGTTTGTGGGAGCCAAAGGGCTTTATATTTATTATTGTTGTTGTTGNTGGTGTGTGTGTGTGTGGTTGTGTGTGCATGTGCGTGCATACCCACCACAGCTTCTGTGTGTAGAGGTCAGAGGACAACGTGTCAGGAGTGAGTTCTCTCCTTCCACTATGTGGTCAGTCTCGGCAACAAGTGCATTTTTACCCACTGAGCCATCTCCTCATCTCTGGTTTTTGTTTTTGTTTTTTGAGTAGGGCTTTGAACTGGTGCTGACTGTCTTACTCCAGATTTCTGAATGCTGGGGGTTACAGGCACACACTGCCGTGCCTGGCTGCAAGGTTTTTATTATCATTACCACTCTGGATAGCAAGTGGTGCACTGTCCTGGGTCTGACCCAGGTACTTAACAAATGGCCCATGAAAATTAGTGACCGGCAGTGCTCAGCTGCCTTAAGATGGTGAGGTGCCTCTTGGTTTTAG
>LZPO01075862.1:416737-436743 GCA_001675575.1 Neotoma lepida | reverse complement strand
AAAATAGGGCAGAGACAGTCCAGGCCTGATGAATTAGGATCCAGGCCCTCTCAAGGCTATCCTCTATTTTCTATTTGTTTCTCTCTCCTCTATCCTTCTAATATTTCNTGCTGCTCCTACTCTGGAGAAATGTGGAGGAGAGGGGATGACCCCCCACAGTACACCAGAGCAGCAGGTTCACTTGATTTTTATTGTACAAGAGGTAATGACTGTCCTTTCCCCATTGGCTGTGGTAATGACCTCACAGTCTTTCTTGATTGGCTAGTTTTAAAATAATCATTGTGAAGGAAATGAAGAAAGGGTGAAGGGGTCGGTATCTAGGCCATCAGGCACTGTAAATGNTGGAGTAAAACAAAGTGGGGCAGGGGGAAGAATAAGAGGACAAAAGTTTTATCAGGTGAGGAGATTAAAATATTTACATAAAAGTTTTAAAAGAGTAGAAAGAGTTGCAGAATGTTTGTTTTACCTTTCCTGGAAAAAAACCAAACACTTTTTTTTTTTTTTTGGCTTTTTCGAGACAGGGTTTCTCTGTGTAGCTCTGGCTGTCCTGGAACTCACTCTGTAGCCCAGGCTGGCCTCAATCTCACTCACAGAGATCCACCTGCCTCTGCCTCCTGAGTGTCGGGATTAAAGGCCTGTGGCACCACTGCCTGGCCCTTGTTTTTGTTTTTAGGCAGATCTTGGTACATACTCTTTGCTGGCCTACACTTCTTCAGTCTTGGCCTCTGGGGCAATGAGATTATTGGTATGTACCACCATGGCCAACAATAAGGTAGTTTTATTAATGTTTTTCCTATGGCAGTCCCACCATAGTCCTTCAAGGATGAAACCACTGAAACCCAGAGGTGGAATGACTTGCCCTGAGGCACAGATCCGTGTTGGAGCAGTCCCTGTGGCTTCCAGTGTGTCCCTTTAAGAGGAAGGTTTGTCCCTGGCAACTANTGCTCAGATAGGGCCCTGGGGAAGCCCTGGGGAAAGAAAGGAACAAGACTGGGGGAGGGGAAGACTGGCCAGTGGGTGACTTTGAGAACCAGAGTAAGGCAGGACTGTAGCCAGAGGACCTGTAACTTCAGCCTGGCAAGATGATGGGCTCTTCTGGGTCAAGATACAAGACTGAGCGTCNGTGGTAAGTGCCTTCCATGTTTGGTTTGCGTGGTGTGGCTCCTACCTGGAGCTTTTCCCTTACTCATTTCTGCTCTTCTTCTACATCCCCAGCTTTCTCCTGGCTACCAGCCGTTANTAGGAGGCAGCACATTAATAAATCCAAAGCATTCAGAAGCTGGACACAGTGGCATATTCCATAGGTTACAGCACTCAGGAGGCAGAGGCAGGTAAATCTCTATGAATTCAAAGCCAGCCTGGTCCACATAGTAAGTAAGTTCCAGGACAGCCAAGGGTTACATAGTGAGACCTTGTCTCAAAAAACCCCAAAAGATAAAAATATTTATTTTTTATATGTATAAATGCTTTGCTTGATTGGAGGTATGTGTATNATGTACGTGCCTAGTGNCTGTGGAAGTCAGAAGAGNGTTTGGATCCCCTGAAACTGGAGGTGGCTGTGAGCCACCATGTGAATGCTTAATCTTGGGTCCTCCGCAAAAGCAACAAGTGCCCTTAACCACTGAGCCGTCTCTCTAGCCCCCAACATATTTTTTTTAAGTAATAAATAATTTACCAATTGTTTCCTTTTTCTCTACCTGGAGTGTNACCTTTTAAGGGTGGACTTTTAGGCCTCAAAGGGGTTGTTGAGACTGACAGTTCATGAGGCTACTCTTCCTCTCTGGTGACCTTGGACAGATGGCTCTTTTGAGTCAGTTCCTCTTTTTAGAAGCTGTCAACAGGGCTAGCATAGGAAGAGGGGGGAGCAGGGAAGCCATGGGCTTAGAGGTTCTTGGCAAGACCACCTGGGAATCAGTGGAGTGAGACTATTGGGTTATTTCCTTTCACAATGCATGGTGTTTACATTGTCTCGCAATAGGGCAGCCCACTGAAGTTAAACAACGGCTAAGGACGCATGCTCAGATGGTGTTTGCTGGAGTGGAGGCTGTTGCTGTGTTGTCTCTGGTCCCTTTGGGACTTCTTCAGCCAGTGGGGACAAAATAGTGTTCTCTATGGACCAAAGAGCAGCCTTGGAGTACTGGACGGAGCATGCGAATAAATCGCTCTCCTCACAACACAGGGCAGGTCCAGAGAATTGTTAAAGTGGATGGATCTTAGAGACACTCGATTCACTTGGCTTCCACAGATGAGGAAGACTTTGACCAAGGTCTCAGAGGTTCAATCTAAATCCATAGGAATTCCAGCCCAGAGGGGTTTTGTTTTTGCATTTATGTATGCATGTATTTATTATCATTGTTGTAGATTAGGGGGTGCATGTAACAGGGCCCATGTGTGGAGGTCAGATGACAACTTTGTGGAATTAGAAGTGTCATTCCACCTTTACAGTAGGTTCTGGGGATGAACTCTGGTCTCGGTTATCAGCAAGAACTTTGTAGCAGTGCCACTATCTGATGAGTGTCTCAGGGGCCCCACAGGGTGTTTGTCTGTTTAAATGACCTGCCTAATCTAACCCTAGTCCTTGTTATTATTCAGTTGATGCCGTGGGAGCTGGCCTGGTGGAAGTGTGGAGGAAAAGCACTCTCAGCAGTGGGTGTCAGATTAGGCAGGGAGAGATGAGGAAGGCTTTGGGGAGGCCTTATTGATGCTGGCCTTTAGTGCTGAGTGAGGAGTGAGGAAGGGGATCCAGCATGGAATAGATGGGAACTGAGTAAGGAATGGAGGTTGCAAAACCGAGTGACAGATAGGGACTAGTGTATTCATCAAGATGTGAGGGTTGGTGTCCTGGGACAGGTTTCAGTTGGGCTTTGCTAAAATGGGGACAAAGAGCTTGGCTGTTGTCCACTGGGCTCTTGAAAGTCAGGACAGCCTGACTCACACCTTGGCGTTTAGCTGAGGCCTGAGGTACCTTGCAGGTCTATAGCGCCACCTGGTGTTCATACTTCTCCTGCAGTATAAATTTCACTGGCAGAGGGAAACATTGCCTGCCAGGACAAGTGCCCAGGCTCAGCAGGGAGTTCCATTCATCGTGGTGACAGGTCCCTCCTGGGTTCTTGGCTGGTTCTTCTAGGCCGAAGCCCTTGAGTGTGAGGAGACCTGGGTCTCATGTTCTCCTTCCTAATCAGCATGGCAGGCCCCTTCTACATCGTCACCCGACTCGGGCCACATTCCTCTCAATCCTAGAAGTACAGCTATCCTGTGTGCCTATCTTCCAACATCCACAAAGTTGTTCACAGAACNGTTAGCAGTGATTCCTTAGGATGAGGGAATTTCTGGTGACTTTCCTCCTTTGTCTTTGTGCTGTCACCTGCTTACTGTCTTAGTTAGGGTTACAATAGCTGTGGTGAAACACCACGACCAAAAGCAAGCTGGGGAGGAAAAGGTTTATTCGCCTTACACTTCACATCATAGTCTGTCGTGGAAGGAAGTCAGGGCAGGAACTCAAGCAGGGTAGGACCCCGGAGGCAGGAGCTGATGCAGAGGCCATGGAGGGGAGCTGCTTACTGACTTGCTCAGCCTGCTTTCTTTCTTTTTTTTTTTAAGATTGATTTATTATGAATACAGAAGAGGGCACCAGATCTCATTACAGATGGTTGTGAGCCACCATGTGGTTGCTGGGAATTGAACTCAGGACCTCTGGAAGAACAGCCAGTGCTCTTAACCTCTGAGCCACCTCTCCAGCACCTCAGCCTGCTTTCTTATATAACCTAGGGCCACCAGCCCAGGGATGGCACCACCCACAATGGGCTGGGCACTTCCCCATCAATCACTAATTTAGAAAATGCCCTACAGGCTTGCCTACAGCCTGATCTTATGGAGACATTTTCTTANTTGAGGTTCCCTCCTCTCAGATGACTTTAGCTTGTGTCAAGTTGACATAAAACTATCCAGCACGCTGACTTTTTTCAGAGAATTATTGCTGTTATATTCTATCACAATTTTCTTTTTTGAGATAGGGCCTTGTTCTGTAGCCCAGGCTGGTCTGCATTCACTATATATATATATATATAGTTCAGGCTAGTCCCAAATTAGTGGCAATTTTCCTGCCTTGACCTCTCAAGTTTTGGGATTGTGGGTAAGGCATGTGCTATCATACCTGGCACGAATTCTGTTTTGGAAAAAAATATCTTGAGGAATAAAAGCACACATCTTAAATCAAACTTAGGTTTAGTGAAGCTCATGAAGGCAGGATAGATGGCCCCNTAGTCCCATAGCTGGTCTTTGAATGTTTCATAGGGGCTCTCTTATGGGCCCCTGTACTCAGCTAGTGTTTTTCTATAGCTCTGGGCACCGGACACTGACCTCTCCTCACATAGCATAGCTCTCCTCTCCCAAATTCCTCCATCACCTCCCACCAGTCTATGGGCCACTCCTCAGGGCTTCTCCTGATTCCCATGACCCGAAAGGCCCTGCCCCCACACTGCTGCTTTCTCTCCTGTTCAGCCACTTGGCCTCTCCCTCTTTTGAGTACCTCCAGTGTTCTCATTTGCTTGTTCAGCTGCCTGAACGCCCCACTCCACCCGGGCTCTGTATCATCTGGGTTTCAGGTGGATACCTCATCCTNAGAGCAGCCTCCTCTAACCTCCTAACTTCCTTCCTCACACACTGTTGTCATTTGGTACTATCACCTAGGTTCTCCTGTCACCTGTGTCACCTGCCTCGTTTTCTTCAGAGTATGATTCCTGACCGGACAAAGCCCTACCTTCCCTATTGCCTGCTGTCCCCAAGCACAGGGCCCAGTAAAGCACAGGGCTTTCCAGTGGCTCCCGAGGAAATGGCTGGGGGGTGAAGGATCTCGGGTCTGGAGTTCAAGGGGGACACTAAGGTTGAATTACCCCAGATTGACTGGCCTCGAGTCTTAGTCTAAGGGGTAGTGGTAGTATACATTTGTTTTCTGTCATTTTTTTTCCTCCAGAAGCAGGTCAGGTGGCTGGCTATACCTCAGCAGAGGACTGGCCTGTGCATGCCACNGATTTAAGGAAATCCACAGCCTCTTAGTAACCTGAAATTTACTGACCATGTGACCTGTGCCAAGTATTGGGTAGGATGATCGTCACTTACTGCTTGGTACTACCCTACCAAGGTGGGTAGCCTTGGCTGTTATCTGAGTAGGGATCTCAAAAGTTCCCGCCTAGTGTGCTCTTATGAAGCCAGCATGTCAGGCAAAGTCNTCTCTACTCTGCCTTGTAGAAGCCAGCACACTGGAAAGACTCCATACCTCAAAGATGATGTGTGAGAATATGGCCTGGATTCAAAGATGGCCTTGCCACCTGCCACCTGGATGTTTCTCTGCCCTGTTTCTTCCTGTATAATGGGACCAGTCCCCACCCCTGATCTGTTGTTGGGAAATAATTACCACAGGCCCGGCCTGCTGGATTTTGCATACAGCCAGCCAGGCTGCACACCTGGAAGTAGGAGGGAAGCTTCCAGAAAGCTGACCACCAACCACAGCACTTGTTCAGGACCACAGATGAAATTAGAAGTGAGCACTTGCTAATTCATGAATTAGCTCCTTCTTAGGCAGCACTATCCTTGGAGCCAAACTTGACTGTTCACACTCCCTCATAGGAGGGGCCATTGGACCCTCACCAGAATAGTCACCCTTCCCAGCTAGTTGTATGCAATTCTGCCCTAATTGCACATGGCCCTGGGGTCTCTAGGAGGTACTAGAGTATGTAGGCTAGAAGGACTCCATCTAATGCAGTGATGGAGAAGTACAGACCTTCCAGTGTGGCTGCCTAGGGCTACTCACTTCTTTCTCTAACTCCCCACCTATGGCTCTATGAGCAGCCTAATAAACTTATTCCATTTCCAGGGTGACCTTTGGTAGGATTGAACTTTGGTTTGTCACTGGGACCTTATGAGGAGGGGGCTAGATACTGTTTGGTCTCCCCTCAGGGAGAAAATTCTTACATCTCCTAATGGTCAGGTCCTGGATGACCATCTTAGAATGTAAAGTTACTCTATTACCAGTTGTAAGCCAATCTGGGGAGACACATACACACACACACACATTTTTTAGGAGGCAAGAGTCTCACTGTCTCACTATGTAGCTACAGCTGGGCTAAAGTAGCCTCATGCCCATCGCATTCTCTTTGGGTCCTTTCTCCATCTTTCTACACCAACGGTGAAAACCACACACCTTTCTTTACTCCCTTCATTNATCCACAAGCCTTTCAACTAAGCAAAGGCAGCACTCCTGGACTCTGCAAGGTTAACCTTGGAGGGAATCAAGATGGGGAAGCTTGGGGTTGCTTCATGCCAGGATTCAACAACACATCACAGCAGCATAAATGAGTTTATTGCATTAGAAAAAACACCTATGAAAACCAGCAAACACCTCCATATTAGACAATTAGTTTGACTCCAAGGAAGTAATTAAGGAATCTCAAAGGAACACGCTTCATTTTGTCTAGGACAGGACAATGGTCTCATGCCTCCACTTCCCTTGTCCCTTGACCAATGGACCTCCACAGGGGTGTCTGTCATGTGGCATGAACATGACTCAGTTCCCTCTCAGCTCACTTGTGGAGTCAGGTGCCCAGGTGGAGTCAGCTGGTCATTAAGAGTATGCTCCTGAGATACTGGGACAGAGATGTGTGAAGGTGGGATGTGGGGGGTCCTGGCCTGGGATTCTGGTGACAACAGGATTTGCATAGGGGAGGAAGAGCTTGTCTTCCTGCAGAGGTCTGAGAAACTGTCCAGTCCTCCTATCTCCCTGCGAGCCATGGGCACAGGCACTGGCATGGATGGTTGCTGGACATGACAGGAGGCTATTCAAGCAATCAAATGACTAAAATTCTCAGAATATAATGGCATCTGAGGATGGCTGTGAGGAGGAAAACCAGATGAATCTGGTCATACGGGAAAATCAGTNCAGCACCTGTCAGGAGAGAGGTGAGCGCTCCAGATAGAGATGCTAGCAGCTGGGGCCAGGCAAATGAAAAGGTGATGGCTTCTAGCAACCTCTACCTACCCAGAAGCCAAGCTTTCAACATTCATCCTTCTGGGCCCCATTCTGTCAACAGACCAACAGTAAACAATTCCTGTTGGTTTCCACTCTAATTTGTCATTGTCATGCACACTTGCAAACCGTTGAGAATTGAGACCCATTTGATTCCAACCTTCACGTTCCAAACCACTTGACATCCCAGCTGGACTTCCCTGGTCAGGCAACAGGTCAGCACTGAGGCAGAGATCCCGATGATGCCAACTGACATGGCTACTGGCAAAGACAGCAGGGTATGGGCAAGTCTGAGCCGGCAGCAGCTTTTCAGGGAGGAAAGGCCTGTCCCAGACGGAGCAAATGAGCTCAAGTTTCCGAAGTGGTAGGAAGCCATGGCAGGGGCTCCCATAGATGTGGAGCTGAGTCTCAGGTGCCTGCTCTGAGTCCCCTTCTCCATATCCAGTCCCCAAATGAGCTAGTAGGAGGCTGACACCAAGAAAGGGAACCTTAAGTTCCTTCTAGAATCCAGAGTCTAGATCACAGACTTCTAGATGATTCCTGCTGATGAATCCTAGCAGCACATCACTAATGCCCACTCACCCCAACCACACCTCCTAAGGTCAGAATGACAATGGAGATGTCTTTTAGGATAATGTGAAAGTCCCTATTGCAGACAACTCTTAAATTTTCTTGCCACCTTGAATCTCATCATTATGGTATTCTCTCTACATCAGAGACATGTTCCTAGAGGGAACAATCATGTCCCCTCAGTACCTAGCTGACAAATTCATACTGGTTTGGGTGGCTGGCTCTACTGACTATACATAAACTGATGTCCTTATTTGCAGAGAAGGCCCAGGTCCCTGCCACTGCAGCCTAGACCTTCATTAATGGTGACAGGTCAAGTTATTGCTGAGGAAGAGCAGCTTAGGGGCAGGCAGAGAGGACTGGCACTGAGTCTAGGAGGAGGAGGAATGGCTTTATCCTGTCTTCTCTGCCCTGATCCTCGCTGCCACTGTCCTTTGATCCTGAGGCTCTGGCTGCTCCAGCTCCAGCCTGTGGCCTTGTTTGGGGATGAGGGGGTAAACTTATGGCTAAAAGAGTTCACTTAGGTTGAGTCAGCCTACAGCGGCCCCATGTCCACCAAATCCTTTGGTTCATTTGCTGCTGGAGGGTGACCGTTCCAGGGTTATGGACAGTATAAAACTCAGTGGCGCACGCCTTTAATCCCAGCACTCGGGAGGCAGAGGCAGGTGGATCTCTGTGTTTGAGGCCAGCCTGGTCAACAGAGTGAGCTCCAGGAACTGCCAGGGCTACAGAGAAACCAAAACCAAAACCTCACCCGGGGCCCCCAGGTGTGGCAACCTGGGTGGAATGTGGGTATCCTCTGGAAAGAGGGTTCAGGACGGGATTCTCTCAGATTGTGACTTTCTGTTTAAACAAGCGCCCCCTTTCTCCAGTGTAGAGGACGCTTAGGCAACAGCGTCAAAAGTGAACTCACAGACAAGACAGCCTTAATAAATTAGTATAATACTATTAGAAGGGATGGCATTTGTTCTGTTTCTCAGGAGCACTGTCCTACGTGCAGCCCGACAAGCTCCTTCCCTGGGAAATTTAAAAAGCTGTCCCCATTAGCTCTGATGTAAAATTATAAAATAGAAATCTGGTAGGGTTTGTTTTGTTTAAAAAGGAAAAGCCCTGGAGAGGCAGGTAGTCCCGTGTAGTCCTGTTAGCTCTGGCCATTGGGTCTGCCCACAGAGTTCCCTCCAGGAGGCTGGATCTGGATGGAGTCCAGGAAGGGTCGAAGTGCTTGACCAAAGGGCCTGTGGAGAAACAGACGTGAGCTGAGAGAGCTTTGCAGTGAAGCCTACCCACAGACAGAATGGTGCCACAGATGGTGGGCATGGCAGCACCACCACACACTGCCTGCCTTTTCTCTCTTTTGAGACAGGTCTCTCTGCAATGTAGAGTGATTTTCAACCTTCCTTATGCTGTGACCCTTTAATACAGTTCCTCATGTTGTGGTGACCACCAACCATAAAATTGCTTCCTTCTTATTTCATAACTGCAATTTTGCTACTGATATGAATCGTAATATAAATATCTGATAAACAGTATATCTGATATGGGACCCCTAAAGAGGTCGAGACCCACAAGTTGATTATTGCCATTCTACATGGTCTTGGCTGGCCTGGAACTCACTATGAGACCAGGCTGGCCTAGAACTCACAGAGATTTGCCTGCCTCTGCCTTCCAAGTGCTGGGGTTAAAGGTGTGCGCCACCATTCCCAGCCTTTCAAGTATATGTATTTTCTTAGTTCTTTGAGTATTTTATACAGTGNATTTTGATCCTATTAACTCTCCCTCCCAAACTCTCCCCAGATCCACCCTACCTCCCTACCCACCCACCTTTGTGCGCCTGCCCTTTCCCCTCATCAAGGCCATTCTGTGCTGCCCAAATATTCTTGCATATATGGCTTTCCACTGGAGTACGGAGACATATTAGGTGTTACACTCTTGGAGAAAACTGACCCTCCCTCTCTCCTAGCAGCTAAAATCGCCAACAGCTCCTTGGGCAGGGGAGGATTTCATGTCCAACTTCCCTCTCTTTGCTGGGCTTTGGTCTGGCTTGTATATGTTGCCACAACCACTGGAATCTCCTATGCTCAGTTGCCCTGTAGTACCCAGAAGACACAGCTTCCTTGTAAGCATATGTGGCCTCTGGCTCTTCCACTCTTCCTGCCCCTCTTCTGTGCTGGCTCCTGAGCCTTGGGAGGAGGGGGTGCAGTATACATGGTCCATTTAGGGCTGAGAATTCTCCAGTCTCTTACTTGGCCAGGTGTGGGTCTTGTTACTCAGCATCGGCTGCCACACTGGTCTTGGTAAGGGGCTTGGTAAGTGTTCCCCAAGGTCCATGGGTTAGGGACCTGGTTCTCTGTCTATGAAGCATCTCAGAGGTGGGGCCTATTGAGAGGTCTTCTGGTCACTGAAGGAGAAAGTGGAACCTTTGTCCCTTCTCCTCCTCTTTGCTTCTTGGCCAAAAGTAAGCAGNTCCTGCTCTACCATGTGGAGCTTCATCACAGGTCAAAGGTAACAGTGTCAGGTGATTATGGATCAAAACCTCTAGCAGTGCGTGCCAACATAAAGTCTTCCTCTTTATAAACTGATTATCTCAGGTATCTGCTCCAGGAGCAGAACGCTGACTAATAATCTTCCAAATAGCTTGTTTTATGTTTTCTATTTGTTTGTTTTTTGTTTTGGGTTTTTCAAGACAGGGTTTCTTTGTGTAGTCCTGGTTGTCCTGGAACTCACTCTGTAGACCAGGCTGGTCTTGAACTCACAGAAATATTCTTGTCTCTGCCTCCCAAGTGCTGGGATTAAAGGCATGCACCATCATGCTGGGACTTGTTCTAGGGTTTTACTCCCACTTCCCCTCATCTGTGTGGGTGCTGCTGTCTTATTATTGACACCTGCCAGGCCTGCTGAACTATGGGTGAACAGGCTACCCACGGAGAACTAGAGATTTCTGTACTTGATGTATCCTTTGTTGAAAGAATAGGATTTAGGACAGGTCTCATGTAGCCTAGGCTGGTCTCAGATATCTTGTATAGCTGAGGTTGGCCTGGAACTCCTGATCCTCCTGCTTCTACCTCCCAAGTGCTGGGATTACAGGTGTGCACCAAAACAACCAGCTAACTTTATCTTCAATTTTTTTGAAGAAGATAAAAATAAAGCTGAAGCTGAGGCAAAAGAAAAAGAAGTCAGGATGATGATGTCGGGAGTAAGGATGTTCCAAAATTAAGATTCTTCTAGAAACGGAACTTCTCTTATTGCGCACAAGGAATATGCAGGATAAATAGTGATGTGAGGTTGCCAGGTGCTGCTGTCATTCTCTAAAGGGCACCTGGATTGTTCCTATAATAACTTAGCTGGAAAACCACTGTAAAAATGGAGTCTGGAGACTTTTCAGGATCACTGTACCTGTAAATAAAGCACTCAGGAAGCAGAGGCATATGGGTCTCTGTGCATCTGAGGCCAGTANAGTCTATGCAGGCAGTTCTAGGTGGTTNGGACTACACAGTGAGACCTTGTCTCAAAAAATAAAATAAAGTGGCTCACNACACACTCTGGGCACAAGCTTCATCCTCAGAGGTTGCTGCCCACCCCACCCTCCTTTTCCTGACTGAATATGTAGCTCAGCCTGGCCTCAAACTCACTATGTAGCTCAAGCTGGTCTCAAATTCATTGTGACCCTCTTGCCTCAGCCTTACAAGTGNTAGGATTCAAAGTGTGTACCACTGTGCCTAGCTGATACTGCCATATTTGAAAATCACCCCTAAAATTAAGAGAATAAAGTACTTGTAAACTCATCCAAGTGTTAAATATCAACCCTAATTCAGACAAGCTCCAGGACCCCACCCATTAAGTAGTAACAGCAAGAACATTTGGCTACTCAAGGATACTCAGGGTCTTGTGACCTCGATCTCTTGGCAGGGATGTTGGGTTCCACTTCTATCAGGAGAAGGCACTCCTCAGCAGCCTTGTTTTCTATGCTTTGTTTTTTTTTTAAAATTGAGTTTATCTGCTGGGATCCCTGTTGGTCAGGACCCCAGTTCAAGAGAAACTGAGTCAGAGGCAAGAAATGGGCACTGTCCTAGAGTGGGCAGAGGCAGCTTGGTACAATCAGAAAAGGGAGTGATTATGATATGGCTTTGGGGAGTTTGTGCCCTTTCAGGAGGTGACAGCCGGGTGATGGCCCACAGGCCCTTCTCAAGGCTGGGAGCCCATCAGGGGCCGAGGAAACCTCTGCTGAGGGCTGTCTGTGCACTGTAAGTTCAAGCACAAGCAGAACTTGGTTTTTTGAGGGTGTCAAAGAGCTCAGGGTGTGGTTGACAAAGACAAACAAGTTATGAACTGGGTCGTCCTGTTATTCCGGATTCTGCCATCTACTTAGATAAGCATTTCTGGGAAATGGCTTTGTGTATCAGACACCAGGATTTTACGTAAACATCTAAGTGGGTTTCTAAGTTCTGTGGTGGCACTTAAGCCTAGCTCTAAGGAGNTGGGAAGAGTGGTGGCCTGCTGTGGTGGAACCTGCCACCAAACAGGTCCTCCTGGCTAGGAGGATTCTGCTGCCATAGGGGAGAGGCACTAGGTTTTCCTGTCTCTTTTCTTTCTGAGACATGGTCTCACATAGCTCAGGCTCATCTCAGGAAGCTCACTATGTAGCCAAGGCTGGTCTGATTCTCTTGACTGCCTCAAATGGGGATTTTCAGAGTTGGCAGGGGCAGAAACAGAATGGTCACACTTACGTGGAGAGAACTTCAGAGGGCAGGTCAGTGATATAAGAAGGGATCTTCCGTCCAGTCAGAAACTGCGCCACTTCATTGCTAAAGGTGTTACAGTTGTGCTCAAAGAGGTTGTAGGCTTCTCCGCTGGACATGCAAGAAAGGTTTGGAGAGCAGATGAGGAAGCCAGCATCTATGTGGACAACTGTCACTATGGAGTGGGAAGGTGGGCAAAGCCTTATGTGGTCTATGGCCAGTCCTCTCAAACATTCCAGAAGGACCGCTGTCTGTACATCTGAACCTCCGAGAAGTGATTTACAAGGGAAAGATGAACCAAAAATGTATGCTTTCTATATAGTTCCAGAATTTTTACATTCACAACAGGATGAGGATCAGAGGTGAAACCTTAATAAAACTGATTAAAGATTTTTTTTTAGAAAAGATTTACTTATTTTATGTGTATGAGTGTTTGTATGAATGTATATGCATCATGTGTGTGCCTACTTCCTGTGAAGGCCAGAAGAGGGGGTCAGAGACCCTGTTACTGGAGTTACAGTTCATTGTGTGCCTCCATGTGGGTACTGGGAACTGAACTCAGGCCTTATCCTCTAAGATATGCTCAAGAGGTGTTCTTATCCTCTAAGCCAGTGGTTCTCACCCTTCCTAATGCTGTGACTCTTTAATACAGTTCCTCATTTCATGATGACCCCCAACCATGAAATTATCTCGTTGCTACTTCCTAACTGTAATTTTGTTTTTGTTATAAATCTTAATGTAAATATCTGATATGGGACCCCCAAAGGAATCACAACCCACAGGTTGAGAACCATTGCTCCGAGCCATCCCTCTAGCCCCTCCTCTGCATTTTTTTTAACATTTATTTTGTGTGTGTGTGTGTAGGAACACGAATGAAGTCAGAGGACAATGTGTAAGAGCAGGTTCTCTCCTCCCACAGTGTGGGCTTCCGGGATCAAACTCAGGCTGTCAGACTCTATGGCAAATGCCTTACCTGATGAGTCCTCTTACCAGGCTTTGACTCAAAATGTTTTTTTTCCTCCAAGACAGGGTTTCTCTGTGTAGCCCTGGCTGTTCTAGAACTCACTCTGCAGACCAAGCTGGCCTTGAACTCAGAGAGAAGGTGTGTGCCACCACCGCCTGGTTAAGTTTTTTTTTTTTCTTTCTTTTGAGACAGTCTCTAGCTCAGGTGGCCTTTTACTCCACATGTAGCTAGTGATGACCTCAAACTTCTGAGGTTCCTGCCACCACTTCCTGAGTGCAGAAATTACAAGCATGTGCCAACACACCGGTTTAGGTTTCTGTGGTGCACAGGGCTGAACCCAAGGCTTGGTGAGTGATGAGAAAAGCTCTCTACCAACTGAGCTACATCGTCAGCCTGANTAAAGTCTCTTAAATTAATTCAGGTTGGTATTTCATCTCACTTCTCCCACAAAACCTGTTTTCAATATTTAGGAAAAACCACTTGGCCAGAGGGCATGGGGAACAGCATTCACTGGCTCTACTCAGAAGAAATGAGTGGTCTCTTTTTTCTAGGCTCAGCAGAAAGCATGCTGGGATGTATGTCTGCTGTTGATGAGACAGGGGCTCTTTCTGTAGCACAGTAACTGCTTCTCTGCGTAATGACAGTAAAGAGCAATGAGGCCAGAGCCACCTGTCAGGGATGGCTGCCTGGCTCTGCCTCCCAGAGTGAGAGTGTCTAGTAGTGGAGCACACAAGCAGCGGCCACCCTGTCCTTACTCACCGGAACAGAGACTCCCCCAGGGAGGACAGGTATTCCAGAAAGATTTCTTCTGTGACTTCTGTGTTCCCCACATCAACCACAGTGTCTGGAGGCCCAAGCAATGTCCCTCCCTGAAAGAGTCAACCCAAGAAAGTCACTAAGTCACCATTTCTATCACTTTCGCTTTCTGTTGGCTGTTCTGGGGATCAAACCCAGGGCCTTATGCATGTTAGGCAAGTGCTCTATCACTGAGACCCTCAACACCCTCTGTTAACTTTTAAGAAGGGATCTTATGAACTCCAGGCTATCTCCCCCATCTGTTAAATTATTATGTAACCCTGGCTAGCCTCCAACTCACTTGCCCCTGCCTCCCAAGTGCTGGGATTAAAGGTGTGTACTACTGTGCCAGGCATGAGGGTTTTATTTGTTTAAGATTTATATATTTATTGTGTATACAGTTCTGTATTTATTTATTGTGTATACAGTTCTGTCTGCATGTTTGCCTGTACGCCAGAAGAAGGCATCAGACCTCATTATAGATGGTTGTGAGGCTCTATGTGGTTGCTGGGAATTGAACTTGGGACCTCTGGAAGAGCAGTCAATGCTCTTAACCTCTGAGCCATCTCTCCAGCCACACCCCCACCTTTTTTAAAATTCTGACTTTCCACACAAAACTACAAAACTCTGTTCCAACAGCTTCATTTTTAACTGCTGGAACACTCTTGTCATAGAAAGAGGGCTATTTTATGGTTGTTAAGTTACAGAGTTTAGCATTTGGCTTCTGGTTGCTTGTGGGGCCTGGAAGCTGATTCCTGTGTGGTCTCTACACTGTCCATTCATTCTGTCGTTAAAAAGACAGAAACCTGTCTGGGTGTGATGGCACATACTTTTAATCCCAGCACTCTGGGGGCAGAGGCAGGNAGATCTCTGTGAGTTCTGGTCTACATATCAAGCTCCAGGATAGCCAGGACTACATAGAGAGACCTTGTCTCAAAAAATATAAACAACAACAAAAAGACAGAAACCTGGAACTTGTGGTCTCCTTTGTCCCCAATAGATGATCATAAGGACAGAATATGACAGCTGGGCTGCCACAGGAGACTAAAGGAATGGGAACAGTAGCCAAAGGGTAAGCAACAGAACACCAAGGAAGGTAGACTTGGGAAAGTAGAACACTCTAGAACAGAGCTTGCCTATAAAAGCCATGGGCAGCCCCACAGCACTTCCCTTGAGGCTGACATTGTTTTAGGCATTGGGGAAGGCATGGTGNACGGGATCAATAGTTATGGTAGCCAGAGGAAAATTACCTCATGTTCNAGGGATAAGAGTCACTATTGCAACTCCTATTGTTTATCCACAGGACAAATATGTATTGAGAACTTATATGCTACATCTAATGCTAGACACTGGGAGTACAATGTATACAAAACATGACATTTCTGTCCTCACAGAACTTAAAGTTTATTAGGGGAGGCAGGTAAGAAAACTCTATACACCAGTGGATGACAAGAAGCTGAAATAAGGTCCATGCTGAAAAAGTGCAGGGCACCATTCCTTAATACCTGTGGCAGGGGGAGCCAGGCTGAGATTTGCTGGAGGGAATCAACACCCAGCTCAGACCTGAAGAACGGAGAGGCACATCCAGGTNAAGGCTTAGGGAGCTATACTGAAATTGGAGTATAGGTTTAAATGCCTGAGCTAGAAGAGGGCAGAGGTGGGGAAGACGCAAGCTGAAAAGAAAATGGCTAGAGAGGGATCCAGAGACAAGATCAGCGGGAGACCCTGCTGAGCCTTTGGCTAAAGCAGGGGGATACTTTGAAAAATGAAATTCCCTTAAAAAACACCCCCCAACAAAAAAATCTAGCATCTCAAAACACCATGTAGGGCATAGTAGTGCATGCCTTTAGCCCCAGCAAGCAGGAGGCAGAGGCAGGAGAATCTTTCTGAGTTCAAGGCCAGCCGGTTCTACCTAGAGTTCCAGGACAGTCAGGGCTACNTAATCCCAGCACTAGGGTGACAATGTGGGGAGGGTCAGCAGCTCAAGGACATCCATGGCTACATGGTGAGTCTGATGCAAGTATGGACGTGCATATCTTTAATTGGGAGGCAGAGGCAAGAAGATCTCAGAGATTCAGTCTGTCTCTTACATGGAGGACAGAGAGAGATCAGGCTAGCTCATAGGTAGGTCTAGTCTAGACAGGAAGTGGCCAGGACTGCAGTGAAAGCTCTGGAGGGATGGGAAGAGATGAAGACAGACTGACTGACTTAAGACACTGACAAGGTAGAATTGGCCAGGCTTTCTGGGTGCAAACATGCCTGTGACCCCAGAACTTGGGAGGTAAAGACAAGCATCAGGAGGCTCAAGCTGAAAATCTTCAGCTGCACAGTGATCGAGGCCAGCCTCAGCCACAAGAGACCTTTTCACCCAAAAAGCAAACACAAAAAGAAGTGACCAGGTTTAATGAAAGACTTGTTATAGGTAGGGTGGTCAGTGAAAAATCAAGAATCACTTCCCACTTATATCAAATGGATGGCTGGTCTTTGCTTGAGTCTATCCCATGACAATCCTGAGACGGCTCTGAGAGAAACGTTCTGAAAGGGACACAGGTACTAGAATCAGAACGATCATGTGACAAAAGGGACCCACAGGAGCAAGCTGACTGGAGGAGGGTGACTGACTGGGTTAGCTGGAAGGATGTTATTGAATGAGGAGTCGTCTTCCTCTCTCTCCTCTCCTTCTCCCCCCACGCTGAGAATGATGCTAGGCAAGTGTTCACTGAGACACCTGAAAGGATCTTAAGGCCTTTACTCTTTTATTTTTTCTTTGGCTTAACCTTTTTTTTTTTTTTTGTGTGTATATATGTGTGCATGCACGCAAAGTGGTCAGAGCACAACTTGCAGGAGTCACTATATGGGTCACAGGGGTCAAACTGAGGTCATCAGTGTTGGTAGGCAGCAAGTAACTTTCACCTGCTAACCATCTCACCAGCCCTATTTTTTAATATATATTTTTAATTTAAAATTTGCTTTTATGTGATGGGTGTTTTGCTTGCATGTATGTCTGTGCGCTACCTGCATGTGTTACCTGAAGAGGGCATTGGATCCTCTGGAACTAGAGTTATAGACAGCTGTTAGCTGCCACATGTGGGTGCTGGAAATCAAATGTAGGTCTTCTGGCAGAGCAGCCAGACTGTGGAACAATCTCTCCCCTGAAGGCCTGTTTTATTATCTATCACAGTGTGTACACACACCTGAGCTCCAGTCAGAGGACCAGTTAAGGCATGGTTCTCTACTTCTGTGTATGTTCTAGAGATTGAACAGGGTGTCAGGCATGGTAACAAGCACCCTGACCTGCTGGGTATTTCTGAGCCATCACACTAGTCCTTGTTAGGAGTGCTTTTTTGAGATAGGGTCTCATGTAACTCAGGCTAGCCAAGAAAGACTTGAACTCCTGATCCTCCTGCCTCTACCCACAAGTATTAGGATTATAAAACTGCTCAGTTTAAGTCTTTTTTTTTTTTTTTTAAAGAAAGTGTCTCTAGCCCTGGCTGTTCTGCAATTCTCTGTAGACAAGGCTGGGCTTGAACTCAGAGATTCATCTGCTTCTGCTTTCCAAGTGCTGGGATTAAAGGCGTGCGCAGCGCACCACCATGCCTGGCTTATGTGCTATATGAGGAACTACCACAAGTCAGAAGTACATGGTAGAAGCCAAATTTCTCAGGCTATAGGAACCCCCCAGAAATCTGCAGGTCAGGGGAAGACACTCACCGGGGGACAGCTGGAAATACCGCCGCTGCCGAAGAAGAACTCATCCTTGTGTACAACTATAGAGGTGTGCCTGCCGCAGAGAGGGACAGTGAGCCAGAACACTTGTAACTTCTCCAAGAAAAAGAAAGTACCATGCTGTAGTGAGAATAATTTCTGCCCAAAGATGTCACCGTGATAGCCAATTTTATTATACTAGCCAGATGAAGACATGAGTAAGAAAAATATTCAGTGTCCCTCTGAATCTGGGATGACTGATCTGGAATTGTTCCCATCTCCATACCCAAATTAACAGATGCTCAAGTCCCTTGTCTAAAATGGAATAGGATATACACAGAACTTATACACATCCTTAAGTACATTTTGAATCATTTAAAGATGATACATAGTATTGTACATGATGTAAATGCCATATAGTCATTGCACTCTACTGTTCAGGGAATAATGATAAAAAAGTCTATGTCTAGGACAAACACTTTCACATTTCAGAACATTTAACATTTTCCTTTTTCTTTCTCTTTTTTTCCTTTTTTAAAGACAGAGTCTTACTATGCAGCCTTGGTGGGCCTGGAGCTCCCCATGGAGACAAGACTGGCCTCTATTTCAGAGATCTGCTTGCCTCTGCCTCCCCTCCTGGGTGCTGGGATTAAAGGTGTATGCCACCACTCCCAGCTAACATTCAGGATTGACACTGCTTATAGGAGCTAACTTATGCACAGGAGAATGGATGGCACAGTAGTATACNCCTTTTTTGGAATATGTCCAATTTGCAATAGGTGGAACTTGTGGACAAAGAGTGCAGATAGCACCACAGATCAGTGTCCTCCCTCTGGGCACTGACATTAGGGTGGATGACTATTGTAGGAAGCATAAATGGAAGGTGATTACCCAGTAGGTGACTGTAGCACCCTCCCTCTAGCTCTAACAAGAAGTCTCTAGACATGGCCAATATCTTGTGAGCTGGAGGGACAGAATCAGCTCCACGGAGAACTGCTGTTTTAGGATATGGGAAATTGGGGCCTGGAGAAAGGGCTCAGCAGTTAAGAGCACTGCCTATTCTTCCAGAGGACCCGGGTTCTATTCCCTGCACACACATGGTGCTTCACAACTGTCTGTAACTTGAGTGTTATGGAATCTGATGCCCTCTTCTGGCCTCCTGGGCAGCAAGCACATACATGGTACANAGAGATGCATATACCCATACACATAAAAATAAAAATTAAAAAAATATCTTAAGAAAAAAAGGATATGAGAAATTAACAACAAAGAGCCAGGCTTCGAGCTGGGAGCTACAGACACTGAATCGTGTAGTGAGCTGCTCTGGTTCACAGAGTGGTCAATATGAGGAGTCCCACCCCACTTACCAGATGCCTTCCAGTTGTTTGCCTGTGGAGAAAAGGAGAGGTTTAGACACTTGGGACAAGACTGAATGCCCCCCTCAGCCTGAGTAAACTTAGAAATCACTCAAACCAGGAGAAAACTGTTAGAGACCTCCTGGAAGACTTCTAGAAACTCAGCTCCCCTCCATGGCAGTTCTCTGGTTGAGACAAGGGTTCACTGCATTCAGGAAGTTCAGAAGCAATTTTGCTTTATCAGAAAGCAAATGCAAACACTGGCACACGTGTTCGTGTCTGTTCTTATTTCCCAGCTGGGGTTAGATCAACTATGCCTTTTTAACTTCTTGTCATCTACAGCAAACCCATGGTAAAACAATGAAGGATGTTACCTAGTTCTCCACTAAGGTGCAAGTCTTGAGAAAACAATGGAACCAAACTAAACGCTGTGCGTTTTAAAAAAGGTAATGCACATTTATTTGGTGCTGGGGACTGAATGAATGCAGATGTATGAGCATGCTAAGCACATGCTCTCCCATTGACCTGCACTCAGGGCCTATTATCCTATTCTACGTACCAGGTACCTTCAGAAGCTCCAAGTCAAGTGGAAAGAGACACATAAATAATGAACTAAACACAATGCTGATAAGCTCTGAGACAGTGGTTAAAAAGAGGTGCTATGTTAATAAAGATGAAGAGCTACCTTCAAGAGATGGGTGTATTTGCCAGAGATAAGAGTCCATGCAAATACGTGAAGACAGAGGTCTGCAGGGCAGAGGGCAGGAGTGGTGGTGGTGCTATGAAGAGCCAGCAGGCCTGTGGCAAGGCAGGGTGGCCTGCACTGGGTAGGACAGTACTGTGATCAGACTCGCCTTTTT
>LZPO01075862.1:401617-416492 GCA_001675575.1 Neotoma lepida | reverse complement strand
GCTTGCTAGGCAAGCGCTCTACCACTGAGCTAAATCCCCAACCCCTAGACTTGCTTTTTTAAAAATAATTTTTACATGTATTTAGTGTGTGTGCACGCGTGTGTGCACACGTGTATGTATGCCATGGTGTACATATGGAGGTTAGGGGAGAGTTTGCAGGAATCAATTCTCTGATTCCCCCATGTAAGCTCTGGGTATCATACTCAGATTACCAAGTAGCCATTAGTCATCTTTAACCGCCAAGCTATCTTCTGGCCAAATGTAAGACCAGCATTCTAAGCCGGGCAGTGGTGGCACACGCCTTTAATCCCAGCATTTGGGAGGCAGAGGCAGGTGGATCTCTGTGAGTTTGAGGCCAGCCTGGGCTACAGAGGGAGTTCAGGAAAGGCACCAAAGCTACACAGAGAAACCCTGTCTCGAAAAACAAAAAACAAACAAACAAACAGACCAGCATTCTATTTTTATTTTATTGTGGTGCTGGGGGTCAAACCTAGGGCCTTGTGTATGCTAGGAAAGCACTCCACCACTAAGCCACATCATTAGCTCTATTTAGTTTTGTTTGAAGCAACTTACTATATAGCTCAGGCTGGCCTCAAACTAAAAGTAATCCTCCTAGCTCAGATTCTTGATGCTGAGATTACAAGCATGTGTCACTTGAACCTAGACACCACCCCCGACCCCGTGTGTGTGTGTGTGTGTGTGTGTGTGTGTGTGTGTGTGTGTGTGCGCGCGTGCGCGCGCGCGCGCAGACCAGAGGTTGTTATTAGGTATCTTTTTTCAATCACTCCCCATTTTGTTTTTGATACAGAATCTCTTAATGAACCTGGCATCCCTGATTCAGGTAGGCTGGCTAGTCAGAAAGCCCAGGACTCCTGTCTCCACTTCTCCAATGCTGGGGTTACAAGTGTGTACCACCACACCTGGCACTTGCTACTCTTCCAGAGGACTCATGTTTGGTTCCCAGCACTCATACTGGGTGGTTCATAACTGCCTGGAAGTCTAGCTCCAGGGGATCCAATGTCCTTTTCTGGCCTTTGAAGCACCCATACATAACCACAACATAGACATACACACACATAAGTAAAAATAAATCTTTAAAAAGATGCTGTGGTAAGAGCCAGTGAGATGGCTCGGCAGGTCAAGGCACCTGACACCATGCCTGATGATCTGAATTCAATTCCTNGGTCCCACATGGTAGGAAAGAACCAACTCCTGAAAGTTGTCTTCTGACCCTCCACGTGCATGCTATAGTATATACACACACGCACATACACTAAATGTAAACTAAAAGAAAAAAAAGATGTGGTAAGCTGAGTATAGTGGCACATGCCTATAGTCCAGCATTTGGGAGGCAGAGGCAAGAGGATCAAAAGTTCAAAGCCAGCCTGGACAATAAAATTCAGTGACAGACGTGGTAGAAGATGAACTGGAGAGGAGCTAAAGAGCAGATTAGAGGTCGTGGAAAAACCTATGGGAGACAATACACACAGCACTCAGAAGGACGAGGAAGGCAATGAAGGAGGTCAGAACATGGGCGAACCTCACTCACACACCAGGGCTATCAGATCAAATGAAGACTTACTGATTGCTAAATGTCACCCTCATTGTGTGCTCAAGGACAAAACCCAGTGTTGCATGGAAGGAGAGAGGCATGCTTACACTTCTGCTGCGTTATATAAATTACAGAATTTTAAATATGTATCTCATTCTTTTTAAAAAATTTTTATTTGTACTGGGGAATGTACACAGTCTTGTACATGCTAAGCATGTATCTACTACTGAGCTATACTCCAAGGCTTAGCTTTTGCGTTTGTTTTTTCCTTTTCTGAGACAAGGTCTTATGTATTCTAGGCTGACCTCTAACTTGCAATGCAGCCAAGGATGACCTTGAATTCTGATGCACTTCCCTCCCACTTCCACCTTCTGGGATTAAAGATGTTTATCACCTCTTTTGGTTTATGCGATACTCGGGATCAAGCCTAGGGTTTTGTACATGCCAGATGAGNACTCTGCCAGTGGAGCCATGTTCCCGGACCCATTCTCACATATTTTAAACGTACATTTATAATCATTTTAAAACGATGAATAAGAACCATGTTTTGAGTTGGGCGCTGGTGGCTCACGCCTTTAAATCCTAGCACTCAGGAGGCAGCGGCAGATGGATCTCTGAGTTTGAGGGCAGCCTGGTCTATAGAGCGAGTTNCAGGACAGCCAGACCGATGTTTTGTCTAGTATAAAAAGAAAGGCAAAATGTGAAGATGAATTTGTTGGTGATGCTGAGGTAGAAATGTAAGGCTCGATGCATCGGAGCCTACCCTTGGGAAGAAAAGAATGAGGACTATGGCCTTGGCAAGATGGCAGGTATGGGAAAAAGAAGGCTGAACTGTGTTTTAATTTTTTAGGAAGATGAGGATGGAAGAAGGTGAGGTGGCGGTAGTACGCACTATGAAAGTAGGGCACAAAGCCCTTTGGGGATGTGACTTAGACTCGGTGGATATTAGCATAGAGCGGATTACTTCCCACTGGGATTTCCTCAGTCACATGGATGTGTGGCTCTAAGCTTATTGGTACAACCAATACATTCATTCTTAGGCCTATGGGTATGGATGTGGGAAACAGAAGACTTTGGTGTCAGCTCACGGATGACAGAAGGTGCAGGGCCACGTGTGCTATTGTCAGCCTTCACTGTCCAGGAGGAAAGAGGTACATAAAGTCTTGGAGTAAGCACTCCACCTGCTCTTAGCCATGGAGCTGGAAGGAGTGTAAACCTAGACACATGGGCCATCAGCCCCAGCATACTGCTGCTGCTATGCAGATGCCTGTTAATAAGAGTTATGAGGATGGCAGTGATGGAACTCCTGAGGCACAAGCCTCTTTGCAGNTGGCCTTTTGTCTCAGTTTGGTAGGGAAAGGAAGTTAGCTCTATGGTATAGATCAGTGCAGCCCTGGTTCACTCCACACAAGCCTCCCCTAGCAACAAAGTATTTTAGCTGGCACTTCACCAACAATGAGATGCTTATGTATTAACTGGAAACTCTGCTTATTCTCTGGGGAAAAGGAAAAGGAGGGGCATTTGTGTAACACAGCCCTCTGCCGTCAATATTATAAGAAAATGCTTATTAGCAGAAGGGTTTACCCTCCTTGTCTGTGGGGAGAGAAGGGGTTCCAGGAGATCACCACAAAAAGACCTGGGGGTGAAGCTCAGTGGTATCTGCCTTACACCATGCACAAGGCACCAAGTTATACCCTGAGCACCACAAAGGAATACATTGTAAAAGGTAGGCTTAAATACACTTAACAGTGTAGTATATAGTCTTTAGAGTCAGTACAGGATTTTTTTTTCTAGTGTAAAAATAACTATATCAGATGTGATAATACACACCTGTAATCCTAGCACTTGGAAGGCTGAGGCAGGAGAATTGCTGTGCGACCAGCCTGAGGTATAGGATATGTAGGTCAAATAAACCNTTTCCTCCCCAAGTTGCTCTGGCCATCAGTGTTCACCACAGCAATAGTAACCCTAACTAGAACATTTTTCTTCCTTCTGAACAGAACTGGACTTTGTTGTAGAATCCGGCATAGGAAGGCTGGTGTCTAGTGTGTTGTGTTAAACATGAGGTGGCTGCAGACNTTAAGCAGGAGAATGCANAGCTGCAAGCTACATTCGTTTGCATTTTGCATAATAAAGATAAGGGATTACCATTCCCTCATTCCTTCAGTGGATATAAAACTGAGCACACAATGAACAATAAAAATGAAAACAAAGCACAATAGATTGCATTAAAACATAAAAGAAAAAACAAAACCCTCTCTCAGATTTGAATAAATTCTAGTTAATCTCCAAGTCTGAGTCATTTCTATAATCAATACTGGGAAAGAGGGTACAGTTCAGTGAGGCACCACCCACGTGGGTGCTCACATCCCTTAAGGAGCACCCACTCTCGGCAGTCACTGGGGGTACTCTGAGGAATGGGGTGTCTCTGGCTCCAGAAGCTCCAGGCTCCTGCTGAAAAGACTCAAGTAGCTGCTGCATGTATCTCGGCATGCAACTGTCATCTCTTTTATATGGTTATTTAATTTTATATACCCGTGCACACTATTTCTCAAGAAATTAGCACCTAGAGTAAAGAGGCCCTATTGCTATTGTTCTAGGATCCAGATATAAAGACCCAAATAGTCACTGCATTCTGTCAAGACAAATGCAGATTCAATGATTTTTTTTTTTTCCAAACCCATGGCATGCTAGGCAAGGATTCTACCACACAATTTCCCAAAACTTTAACCTGAGAACAATTTGAGGAGCTTCTAAGAAAAAATAACTGTTAGGCATGCATATAAAACTGAGTTAGAAAAGAAACATGAAACACCTGTTAGCCTACTTACAAAACCAATTTCAGGGCTGGGGAGATGACTCAATGGGTAAAGGTGTTTGTCACGCAAGCCTGAGGACCTGAGGCAGGACAACAGGGAGTTCAAAACCAGCCTAAGCTGCATCATGAGCCCCTATCCTAATCCCTCACTCCTTCAAAGCCTCTGCACTTATCTCTACATGCTTTTTCACAAAAAGAGGTCAGGAAATCTAAAGAGTAGCTAAAGTTATTAAGAAGAGCTGAAGGACAATTTTAATAACCAGTTATATTAGCCAAATAGTGGTATGGGGAGAAAAGGTGCAATTAAGCTGTCCACTCAATTAGAATGCTAAGAATAATTGTGGCAAGTGAGGTACTGCAGAACACACACACACTTTCATGGGAAGCACATGTCCCCAAAATAGGACCAGATAGGGGCCAAAGGGATGGCTCAGTGGTTAAGAGCTTCAAAGGGCCCAAGTTTGGTTCCCAGCCCCCATGTCCAGTCGTTCACACTGCCTGAAACTCTAGTCTCAGGAATCCAATGCCCTCTTCTGGCTTCCATGGGCTCTAGCACACACGATGTACACTCAAACACAGGTTCTCAGGCTTGTATAACTAGAGCTTTTATCCACAAAACTATTTCCCCAGCCCAGAAATGTGTTTGTTGTTGGTGTGTGTGTTTTGTTTTTTTTGTTTTCTTGAGACAGGGTTTCTCTGTGTAGCCCTGGCTGTTCTGGAACTCACTTTGTAGACCAGGCTGGCCTTGAACTCATGGAGGTACGCCTGCCTCTGCCTCTCGAGTGCTGGGATCAAAGGTGTGGGACACCGCCACCCAGTGTGTTGGTTTTTTAAATTTTACTTATTTCTGTAGTATACTCTCACNTGTGGCATACAGGCACACATAAATAAAACTTAAAAAAAAAAAAAAGGACAGGATAATTTGGTGACATCTAAGTCTGTGTTACTTAAGCCAATCATGAACTGTACCAGAATCGAATAAGGTCTTGAAGTTATTATTTTTAAAAGTTATTATAATTTATAATTTATTATAATTTATGTGTACAAGTGCGAACTTGTGAAGGTCAGAGGGGTGTCAGATCCCCTGGAGATGGAGTTACAGGCAGTTGTGAGCTACCTGATGTGGGTGCTGGGAACAGGTCCTCTGCAAGAACGGTTTGTGCTCTTAACCACTGAGCCTTCTCTCCAGCCCATGGATAAGATCTTATAATAGGAAGTTTATATGACTAAAGTGTGACATGAATTTGCATTGGGAAAAGGAGGGCTAAGGGGATGGGATGGGCACAGTGCTAGAAGAGTAGCACACACGGAGCCCAGATTTTTTTTCCAGTAAATCTTGAGACACCTGTCTAAGGACCACTTTAGACATTTGAACAAGGAACCCACTTTACATTAGTCATGAGGGAACACATTACCTTGGACAGCTGGTATTAGCAAAATGGTCGTGAAATAAGCTGTGTCCATAACCCAGCTCTGCCACCTACCTGCTGTGTGACTTGGGGCAAATAACAAGACCTAGTTCACAAAGGTGTGGTAAGGATTCTAGTGTATGCAACTCAGAAAAAGGGGTGAGGGGAGGGCTTGTGACAAGTTCTCAACTACTCTGCTGTATTCTTGTAGAATTTCTTTCAAACGTAAGTAAATAAGCACATTGATTTTAGCACATTTATGTACGTGTGTGTGTGCAGAATGTTGCACACGTGGCAGTGAGAAGCAACTTTGTGGAGCTGGGGACCAAAGTCAGGTTATCAGGTTTGGTGACAAGGGCCTTAACCCGATGAGCTGCCTTGCTGGTCCATACAAATGATTTCATTTTTAAAGTTTACATCTATTTAGGAATGAGAAATCAATATATGAGAACTAACTGAATTTGGGTATACCCAACTTTAATTGGTGGTATCTCAAAGGGAACAACAGAAAGGCAGTGCCTAGTTCCACTTTTTTTTTTTTTGGTTTATTTTTGGTTTTTAAAAAAGTATTTAAATTGTGTGTTTGTGTGCATATGTGTGTACCTGTCTCTTATACACATCTAGATGTGTATAAGAGACAGTATTATCTCTCTGTGTCTTTTATTTTTGCTTTTTAAAAAAGTATTTAAATTGTGTGTTTGTGTGCATATGTGTGTACAAGTGCCCACAGAGGCCAGAAGAGGGTGTCAAGTCACCTGGAACTGTGGCTTTACTGGTGGTTGTGAGCTGCTAGGTATGGATGCTGGAAACTGAACTCCAGTCCTCTGCAAGAGCAGCAAGTGCTGTTAACTGCTGAGCCATCTCTCCAGCCCTTTGGTTTGTTCATTGGTTGATTGGTTTGTATGTGTGTGTCTACTTGTCTGTACTTACACTACATGATTACAAAGACTAGAAGAGGGCATCTGGTCCTCTGAACCTGGAGTTACAGGCAATTGAAACGCCCAATGCGGTTGGTGGGAACCGAACCCATGTTCTCTGCAAGAGTAGCAAGTGCTCATAACTATTGATCCATCCCTGCAGTTGATTCATTTTATTTTATTTTTGTTTTTTTGAGGGTTTCTCTTCATAGCCCTGGCTGTCCTGGAATTCACTATATAGTCAAGCTGCCCTTGAACTCACAAAGATCCTCCTGTTTCTGCCTCCCAAGTGCTTGGATTAAAGGTGTGTGCCACCACACCCAGCATCCAGTCAGTTTATTTTTAAAGAAGAGTTTACTGAGTACAACTAGAGCACTGCCTGAGTACACATTTAATTCCAGCACTTGGGAGGAAGAGGCAGGCGGATCTCAGAGTTCAAGGCCAGCCTGGTCTACAAAGCAAGTTCCAGGGTAGCCAGAGCTACACAGAGAAACCCTGTCTCAAAAAAAATCAATAATAGGGCTGGAGAGGTGGCTCAGAGGTTAAGAGCACTGACTGTTCTTCCAGAGGTCCTGAGTTCAATTCCCAGCAACCACATGGTGGCTCACAACCATCTGTAATGAGATCTGGCACCCTCTTCTGTATACATAATAAAGTGTCTGTTTAAAAAAAAATTTTTTAAAAATCAATAATAACAGTAACAACAACAACAACTACTACTAGAGCCCTGGCTGCCTTGTGTTTGCTTCTCAGAGACAGGCTCTCACGCTGCAGCCCCAGGTGGCCTCAAACTTGTGCTAATACTCCTCCTGCTTCAGAGTGCTATGAACTACTTTGCCTGGCTTTTCCTAAATGTCTTTAACTTTAGAAAGTGATAACTATGATTTTTTGCTAACTCTTCCTTCATTTGTAAAAGGGAATAAAGACAATACAGGAAAAAGGAGAATTAAACTTGTGGCAAGGCTCTCACCTCTGATGTGCCAAATTAGTGAGTTTCACGTTTGCCTGATGCCTTCTAGAGCACCACATCTATTTAAAAGGACAGGGTGCTAGGGATGTAGTTCAGTGATGGGGCGCTTGGGTTCAAGTCCCAAGGGCTACCACTTCACCTATCTTATATTCTTCCCCCTTTACAACAATACTCCACAGGGGCATTTTTCAGCCCCTCCCACAGCCAGGCTTTCCTGCCCCAGATCTGGTCAATCCTTTTATCTAGAGGGCTCTAACTCCCACATCGCCTTCCATGGATGCTTGCTTCTTCCTCATCCTATATTTTCAGCTTAAAAGTCACAGCTTCTGAAACTTTTTAAAACCGAGTTTCTCATATTATTTTCCATCTTGGCATTCAGCACAGATCACAATTTGTTTTTAATGTATATATTTCCCACACTAACTAGCTCCATGATAGCAAACATCTCTGATGGTTCTACCCACCCCTGTTAAACATTAACACATTAGACATTAGCATATGCTAAACCCTCCAATATTTGTTTAATGAACAAAGCAAAAATCTCTAGTGTCTCTTTCGGTTAAAAATATCTTTAGATACTAGGACAAAAAAATAACTAGTATAAGGGGGGGAAGGCTTTATGGGTCTAAGAGACAAACAGTGCCTTCCTGCGATAAAACTAAACAAATGGCTGTAGTCCAAGGTTTAGCTAGAACCTGACTGATATAATCTACTAACAACTCAAACGTCCCACAGTCAATAGAGAAGACTGGGAAGTTTTGCTTTCAGATTTGCCTTGCTTCCTTCTTAGGTGTGCTGGAGACTGAACTCAGGCCTTGTGCATGTTAGGCAAGGCCTCTACCACTGAGTCATACCTTGACCCTAAGCCCTGCCAACAACCTGTGACCTAGGTCCAAACCACTCTCTAATAATGGAATGGGTTGGCTATATAAGAATGATCTGAAAAACTCATTTAAAAATACAGATTTCCAAAAATTCTGGTTTAGTGTTTGTGAAGGATGGCTCTATGATTCACACTTAAAAATTACAGATGTGCACACATATTTAAACAGTAAGAAAAGTTTAGAGTAAAGTTTCTCCTTCACTCCATGTCTGCTTTCATACCAGAGACCAGTTTCTTTGGCAGAGGAACTGTTTTAACCTCATCTCTCTCTCTCCATTTTCTCTTTCTTTCTTTCTTTCTTTCTTTCTTTCTTTCTTTCTTTCTTTCTCTCTCTCTTTCTTTCCTTTCTTTCTTCCTTCCTTCTCTCTCTCTCTCTCTCTCTCTCTCTTTCTTTTTTTCACCATGTAAAACCAGGCTACGTAGCCTAGGTTATTGGTCTTGAACNTGCAACCCTCTTGCCTCAGCCTCCTTAGAACTAGGATTACAGGTGTGTTCCACGACAGTTCGCTCTAATAGTTTTTTTTTCAATTCCATTTAACAATGTATGTTGGAAATGAAGGCTCCTGTTTTTTGTTTCAGTGCTGGAGATCAAGCTTGAAGCATGCCAAGCAAGAACTCTTCCAGCGAGTGAGCTACGACCTTAGTCAGGTGTGTTTTTAACAAACATTCTAGATGATTCTGATGTGAAGTCAAATTTAGAAACCACTCACTAGNTCAGGGTTGAAGGATTAAGTTCAACTCCGTGACACATCACAAATGGAGGCCCTCAAAAGTTGCCTTGCTTCCTTGATCTCTGCCCCTTGTCCTTCCTGAGAAGAACTAAACTCTAGCTACTCAAACGAACGATAAAAACTATGTCATTTTCAATCCCTGAAATCTTTTTCTATCCTGACAAGTCCTATGTGACACAGATATTTTTGGTATTTGACTTGAAGATGGACCTACACTGAAGGGCTGCTTTTCTCTCCCAGCATGAAAACATTCGAACTCAACACAACAGAAATACCTCCCTTTACTACTCCTTACTGACACAACAGCATCCCGTCCTCCCCCAGAATTGCATTTTTCACCATCTGGTCAAAGGCAATTAACTGTTGAGCGAAGACTGCATTGTCGGACAGAATGTGATTAGTTCCAAGTTCTGGCTCAGGGTGACCTAACTTGACCTAACCTGGAACTTGGGCGAGGGCTGAGGCCCTCTGNCGCTCTAGCGNTCCCTTCCCATCCACTCCAAGGACTGCAGAGCGAGTTTCCTTTTGGCGCGGAGGGCATTGACTCCGAGGGCCACCAGAGAATCTCCTCTGCAGTGTCGCTCCCACCACCAGGGACACGCGCTGGAGGCATCCTCACTTTCTCGACTTTGCGCCAAGGAAGGAGTGTAGCGGGTTCCCCAAGAAGGCAGGGGAACCCGCCAGGATCAGTCGGCTTAGCCTAGTCCCCAGCTGAAGGGCTTGCTCCCAGCCAGAGCCCTGCAAGGAGAGCGTGCGTGTCTCCTTGGATTCGATCAAGAAGCTGGAAAAGGGGTTCAGGGAGCCCCACCCCACTCTCACCCGTGGACCCCTCTTCCCATCTCGGCAGGGCGCTGCGGGCGGCCACCTGCCTTCTTCCCACTGACCCCGGTCCCCTCACCCAGCATGATGGGGCTGAGCCGCCGAGCCAAGCCCTTGGACAGGTCGTACACGTAAAGCTTCACCGGATAGAGATTCGGCGGCTCCATCAGGACCCGTGGTGGCGGCCACGATGGCCCTCGGGCACCCGGCAGCCGCTTAACCTTCCGGTATCCGATCGGGGTCGGGAAAGGAGGGAGCGGGGGACCAAGCCCGGGCCCGGGCTGAGGGCGGGGGAGAGGCGGCCCTGCGCTATCCGCGCCCCCGCGCCCGCGACCAGCAACGACTACTGTGAGGTGACAGAGATCCCAGAGACTCCTCACGGAACATGGGGCGGGGGCGGGGACGCACTTTCGCGCATGTGCGTTCGGTGCTGACGGGCTGCGGGGGCGGGGCTTCGAAGGAAGGGCGGGGCTTTCCCTGCCCGCGTGCGATCCAGTTTAGGAACATGGGTGGAAGCCCGGGCTGGGGGTGGGCGTGTCCGCTTGACAGGCAGAGGGGCGAGTTGTGCGTGATGACGTCCATGGCGTTGATTGGGAGAGAGAGCGGGAGTCCGCGTGGATGTGGTGCCCGCCTTCTGTCCCCTTCCTTGGCTAGCCCCCGGGCTGCACAGGTAGGTCGGCTGTACTGTAAGTGTTGGGTGTGGCCTGCTGTGGCCTTGCATGTCCGCTCGGTGTCCCGCAGCCTCTTGCTTCGAAGCAGAGCAGCGCCGGTCCGAAGAGACACACTGGGAGTCCTGCTCCTTTCTCCCCAGGGTGCAGCCTAGGACCAGTGGTTGAGACTTCCCTGGGAGTCCCTGGCTGAGGGGTTGGGGCAGAGAGGGGGGAGAAATGAATACGAATGTTTTAGCCAGAGAACCAAGGACCCTCACAGTCCAGTAGGCGCTCGAGATGAGACCTTCAGGGCCCGGCCTCTCCGTTATACCCCGCCCCCACCGCCAGCCACTTTGGTCCTGCAGCTTCCTAAGGGATATCCAAGGGGAGGTCGCTGCGGAAATGTTCCCCATGCTCGTTTCCTCTGCTCCCTCCAAGCACCAAGAGCTCTGGAGGTAGCAGGAGCCATCATTCCCATTCCTCATTTAGAGATCTAAAAAGAACCTAGAAGTCGATTTTCTTTTATTTATTTATTTTTCGTAGCACAAGACCTGGCCTCTGGTAGGCAAGCGCTCTATCACAGAGCTACCTTCCTCGGTGTTTTTTGTTTTTTTTTCTGTTAAATTTGTTTGTTGTTCATAATTTCTTTGACCTAGTGAACAAACCAACATGTCAGGGTGGGAATCCTACTACAAAACAGAGGGTGAGGAAGAGGAAGAAGAGGAGGAGAGCCCTGACCCAGGTGGTAAGTGGCTTCATCATGTAGTGTGGTCTNTGTGGAGGAAAGACTTTCCCTGTCTACTATTTTGCTGGGAGCATTTTGCTATCTGATAGCTCTTCCTTTTCTTNCCAGATAATCTAAAATATTTACCCTCCCCTTTGGGTTTTGCAGAGATATTCAGGTCCTATTCCAATCTGTGAACATTCCTAACCCTAAATTTTTTAACTAGTCACTAATAGATTTTTCTCTTACTCGCCAATCAATGATCTGTCCGTGGTAATTTTTGTCACTTTATTGACATATTTTTGGTTGTTTTTAAAAGTACTTTTTTTATTTATGTATGTGTGTGCACCATGTGCATGTCTGGTGCAAAAAGGAGCCAGAAGAGGGAGTTGGATCTCCTGGAAATGAAGTTAAAGGTGGTTGTGAGCATCTATGTGGTCATCTTCAAGAGAACAAACAGCAAGTGTTCTTAAACACTAGTTTAACCACTGAGATACCTCTCTGGCCTGTTTGTTTATTATATATTTGTTTGTTTATTTTATATATATATATATATATATATAGCCACTACCTGGCTACTTAGATGAATTTTATATGTGTAGGGCATATACTTTGGTGTTGGAGATTGGACCCAGGCCATCACACATGCTGTAAAGAAAAATAAGGGAATGAATACCAAAAAAGTCAAGATAGCAGTTTCCTTTGGGAGACATGGGAAGAATGTGGGGAAGACTAGGGCTCTTGGCAGGACTCTAGGAGTGGTGGGTTTAAGTNTACTCACTGTATAATAATTGTCGGGTTGTACTTGTGCTCTATGAGCTCTTTGTTTTGTGTGAGTGATAAACATATAAGTATGATGCAAAGGCAAACATTTTCTTCCATTTATTTCCCCATAGGAGAATATAAATATTCAGGAAGAGATAGTTTGATTTTTCTGGTTGATGCCTCCAGGGCTATGTTTGAATCTCAGGGTGAAGATGAAATCACACCTTTTGACATGAGCATCCAGGTAAGGCTGCCTCATTATTGAACTCATAAAATTGGGTGGTCGTGATGCAAGCCTTGTATCCCAGCACTCGGGAGGCAGAGGGAGGCAGANCTCTGAGTTTGAGACCAGACTGGTCTATATAGCTAGTTTTGGGACAGCCAAGGGCTACATAGTGAGGCTCTATCTCAAAACAATAAAACAAAAAATAGGAAGAAGTCTGTGGAGCAGAATGTGGGTGGGTAAGGTGCTATGTGGTAATCAGGTCAGGCCCCTAGGGATAGGATAGCCTTTGTCTCCTGACTGACTGGCTCAAGTCTGCAGTCCTGCACTGTTCCCAATCCTGTCAGACTCTTTCTCATCCACAGGCCTCATGTGGGGTCCAGAATCTCCTTTGGTGAGAGAAGCATACTTAATTTGTACCCCCATACCCTCCAAAGAAAGGTNTGGGAATGATGGCGTATGCCTGTAATCTGCACCTTGNAGGCTGCAGTAGGAAAAGCATGATTTCAAAGGCAGCTAGGGTGACATAGTGAGATTCTGCCAAAAAGGAAAAGGAAAATAGTGCCACTTTAAATTGTTTGGTTTTTTGAGATATGGTTTCTCTGTGCAGCCCTGGCTGTTCTGGAACTCACTCTGTAGACCAGGCTACCCTTGAACTCATAGATCTGCCTACCTCTGCCTCCTGAGTATTGAGATTAAAGACCTGTGCCACCACTGCTTGGATATTTTTAAATTTGTGTGTGTGTGTGTGTGTGTATTTATGTGTTTAAGATGAATTGCTAAATGGTCTTATTAATAAAAAACCCGGAGCTAGATATTGGGGTGAAAACTGAGAGATCAGAGGAATAGGACAAGCCACAGCCAACTTTACCTTACCAACTCCTCAGCCTCCAGAGAGAGCTACTTCCTGTATACCCATACCTATATGCCTTTCTGTCCCTGCCATCTCACTTACTCTACATCACTTNCTCTTTCTACCCAGCTCTGTCATTTCCTGTCTGTCTGTACAGACCTCCAGATCTCTATGGTTAACTAGTGCTGGAATTTAAAGGCGTGTGCCACCATACCTGGCTCTGTTCCCAGATGAATCTCTGCCTCCCACATGCTAGGATTAGAGGTGTGTGCTACCATTGCCTGACTTCTATGTTCAATATAGTGGCTGGCTTTTTCCTCTGATCCTAAGATAAGCTTTATTGGGGTGCACAAAGAAAATATCCGTGTGTGTGTGTGTGTGTGTGTGTAGGTCAGAGGGATATCAGCTTGCTTGGAGCTGGAGTTACAGGCAGTTGTGAGCTGCCTGATGTGGGTGCTGGGAATTGAAGTTGGGACCTCTGCAAGAACAATATGTGTTCTTAACCACTGAGCCATCTCTCCAGCCCTATTACTTTTTTAAGTTGAGTGTCTAATGTATGTAGCCTAGGCTGGCTTCAAAATTTACTTTGTACCCAGGGATGACCTTAAATTCCTTTTTCATTTCATATATACTGGTATTATAAANATATACGACTATACCCAGCAAATGCCACTTTTATTTAGTTTTAAAATTCAATTAAAATTTTATTTATTTATTTAGTGTATAGGGCTGTTTTGTCTGCAGGTATGTCTGTGCACCACTTGTATGCTTGATACCAGAGGATGCCAAAAAGGGCTTCGGATCCCCAGACCTGGAGTTGCAGATGGTTGTGAGGCACCATATGGGTGCTGAGAATAGAACTTGAATCCTCTGGAAAAGTAGCCAGTACTTTTAACCGATGGGCCATCTCTCCAGCCCTCACAAATACCACTTTTAAGTTTGTATGTTGATGGTGGATAGTCCCCTCAGATGGTCACCTGTACTTGCATCTGATAAGAGTAGCCATGTTGGAGGACACCCTCCATTTTATTCTGGGTACTCAAGGAATACATTGCTCCTGCCTTCTATGTTAGCTTTGGGAAGATAGAAGTGGGTTCTTCTTGGAGTTGGATTATAAAGTCAAGTACTGCTGTTACAGTGTGGATAAGGTCTTTTTGGGGCTGGCTCAGTGGTTGAGACCAAAGTTCAGTCCTAGTACCAGTACCACCACCACCACACATACACGCACACACAAGTCTTTTTACAAGTGAAACCTGAGAGTTGAAAATGACTTGTGGTAAACAATTATAATATGGTTTTAAAATGGGTAAAAGAGGACTAGGAATATAGATCATTTGGTAGAGTGCTTCCCTAACATGTGGAAGACCTTGGGTTGGTGATGTACACCAGTATTTCCAGCATTTGGGAGGTAGAAGCAGGAGAATTAGAAGTTCAANGTCATCCTTGGCTACATATTCAAGTTTGAGACCAGCCTGGGCTTCATGAGATCCTCTCTCTAAAAGGGTTGGCGACAAAGGACTTGAGTAGACATTTCTTCAAAGATAACTAACATAAGCTACTG
>LZPO01075862.1:359209-370292 GCA_001675575.1 Neotoma lepida | reverse complement strand
CAATCACTGGGCATGCTTTAGTGAAACATTTCACTATTAGGATAAGAATTTGTACCGTATCAAGCTGATGAAAGGATATGCTGGCTGTACTTTCAGGAGGGGAGGCTAAAATCTTTTTAGATTATGAATTAGCCTATAGAAAAATGTCTGCCATAAATCAAACAGTGAAGGGGAAGATGAATATGAATCTCANATACACAACTTAAGTAAAACATAGCTCTCTGAACAGATGAAGATAGGTTTCTTCTGTATCCCAGAATCTAATCAATATTTATATATATAATTCAGCTATTATTTGGCTTAAAAGGGCTTATTGGGAAATGTTATCATTTTTACTAGTTTTTACAGAGAAAATATTTTCCAGTTTCAAATAACTCTGGACTTTTTAATTATAACCTGTTTTTATGTTCAAGCTATCTGTGTATTATTTCTCCTGCAGCTGTACATAAAATGTTTTTACATTCAAATGAGTTACTGTATAAAGTACTGCATTATGCCATAATAAAGATATTAATGCAAAACAACAACAGAAGAAAAGGCTTGCTATGAGATTTAGATTTGTTTTTTAAACTTTTGGAGAAATTAAGTTTGCTATGGACTACTTGCTACCAGGAACATGGATTTCTCTATGATTGGGCAGGTTTCATCATTCTATCCTTCATGTCAGGCAGGAGACACTTAACCTCNTCACTCCAGAGTTCAGAAAGGTTTAAACCAGAGCACCCGTGGAGATGCCCAGCATGTCCTACTGCAGCCTTCCTCCTCCCCTGACTTCTCTTTTCTCAGGGCCAAACAGTNTTTCTCTGGACAGTTCTGTTATGACTTCATTATCCTTATTCCTGCCTAGACACTACACCTTCAAGGTCGTCTCTGTCTCAGAAAACCCANAAAGCAGAGCAGAAAGGCTTATTGTATTCTNTAACTCTAGAAATGGAATTGACTTTATTTAATAANGTAAAGGCCTGGTGGTTTGTGCCTGTAATCCCAGCACTTAGAAAACTGAGACAGGAGGATTGTTGTGAGTTTGAGGTCAAACTGGGTTATACAGTGATTTCCAAGCCAGAAATCTCAGAAAAGCAAAAGTAGGAGAGAAGAGAGGAGGGGAAGACAGTGATTGATTTGGAGATAGTTCTCTTTTTTTTTTAAATTTTATTTATTTTTATTTTATTTGCAATGGTGCTTTTTCTTGCATGTATGTCTATGTGAGGTTGTCAGATCTTGGAGTTACAGTTGTTAGCTACCATGTGGGTGCTGGGAATTGAAACTATGTCCTCTGCAAGAGCAATCAGTGCTCTTAACTGCTGAGCCATCTCTCCAGCCCCCAAGATACAGTTCTTGTATGATGTGGTAGAGCCTGGCCTAGGTAGTTTTTGCTCCTGGGGTCCTCTTACTAACTTGTACAGGCTAGGTGTGGTGGTGCACGCCTTTAATTCTGACATCCAGAGGCAGGCAGATCTCTATGTAGTAAACCAGGTAGAGCTACATAGTGATACCCTATCTCAAAGAAAAAAAATTTTTGTTTAATTAGCTATGTAGTAATGAATGCTTATATTCCCAGCACTCANTCTGAGGCAGGAGGATCAATGTGAATTTGAGGACAGCCTGGGCTATACAGAAAGGTCTTGTCTCAAAACCAAGAAACAGAAACAAAAAAATTCAATGAGTTGTTGCCAATCACAGTTATCCCGCCATACCGTAGAACATTAGAAGCTATTCCTTCTGTCCAAATGCGCCCAACTACCCATCAACGTGGCAAGCTTTTAGTCTACCACCAGCTCCTTTAAATTCAAAGTCCTCTGCCTAGTCTTTGTTTCCATGAGGGGCCAAGGGATCACCCTAATCTATTTATCAGTCACTACTTGGGCACAGATTTATGGCCCGGAGTTGTGGATGAATCTTCCCTCCCTGTCCTTGGTGAAGGCTCTGGAACCAAGGTCAGGGAAAGCTGAGCAGGTCTGATTTGTACCCAACCTGCTGTTTAGTCATTTGGCCACANGGAGGCGTAACACACCATNTTGGAGCTCCTATCTGANNCTAGTGTCTGCTGGACTGGCCAGGAGAGATTTCCTCCACCAAGGGTCTGCTAGCCAGAACTATTAGCTAGCGCTGAAAGTGTAGCAGCAGGCAAGCTCATTTGTGAGGTGGCCCCAGTGACAGAGGTACTATGAAGTAAGGGGTACCCCACCCCAAACTGAGTGAGCCAGCTACACCAGTGTCTCCTTCTCACTCCTCCCAACACCATCTACCTGACCTAAGCTTTGCCATGTTGCTACCACTTCTGGGAGCCTGTGCCGTGGTGGGTCCATTCCAGGGCCCTGAGTGGGAGCCAGTAAGAGGCCTACTGTCCCAGGATCAAAGCTGCAGAGATCCCCGGTGCTGTGGTAATCTGCTTGTCTTCTGCCTCTTTCTGATCTGGCAGATCCAACAGTATTGGTACCAGGTCTCCAGGAGCAGCAGGAGGAAGGCCATCAAGGTAGAGGGACCACTTCCTTAACATCATGATTATTAGTCACTCGCTACATGGAGGCTGGTCTGTGTCTTGTGTAGCAGAGGTGAACTAAAGAGCTTTGGCTGGTCTGTATAATCACCGTCTAGGCCTTAAGCCCAGGAGTCACTCCAGACTCATCTCTGTTCTTCTCTGTACACTCAATCCATTTGCAAGTTTTAAGAACTCTCCATGCAATCCATAACTTACAGTTATGACTCCTAGAGACCTCACTACACCACCCAGGCAGAGCCACCAGCATGTAGCTCTGGACCATGGTAATGGCTGCCTGCGTCTGCCTGGTGTAACCTTCCTTTCTCCTTTAAAAAAAGCTATAATATGTACACACAAGTGTATAAATCAGCGAATTTTTACAAGCTAAACATACCCATGTGTAGCACCCACATTAAGAAACACCATTAGGGTGATCAAGATGGCTCACTGGGTCAGAATGATTGCTGCCAAGCCTGATGACCTAACTTTGGTCCCCAAAACCCATGTNATGGTAGGAGCAAAACAATCCCCACAAATTGTCCTCTGATCTCCACACCTATNCTATGGCACATACATGTAGGCTTGTGTGTGTGGTGGTTGATACAAGCCTGTAATCCCAACATTCAGGAAGCAGAGGCAGGGACTGTCCCAAGTTTGAAACCATCCTGGTCTACATACCTAGTTCCCAGCCAGCCGGGGCTACAGAACTCTGTTTTGCAAGATATGAAAGGAAAGATAGAGGAAACAGACCATCAAGGAGTGTTGCCTAGTGATAGAACGTTTGTTTAGCTTGTATAAGGGCTTGGCTTCAAACACTAGCAATGGAAACTAGGCATGAAGCTGGGCATGGGGTACANCCCTTTAATCCCAGCACTCAGGAGGCAGAGGCAGGCTGATCTCTGTGAGCTCAAAGACAGCCTGGTCTATATAGTAAGTACCAGGACAGCCAGGGCTACATAGAGAGACCCTGTCCCAAAATAAATATAAATAAATAAATAAATTTAAAAAAGAAAAGAAAACTTGGTATGGTGGTTTATGCCTGTAATCCTGGGACTCAGGATGATGATCAGGAGGAGTACTAGACTCTGTTTCAAGCCTTGCNCTTCCAATTGCTCACCAAACAAACAAAAGGACCACCCCTGTAAAAACCCAGACCAAAACCCAAGTACTAGAAGATCCTGAGTTCAAATTCCAGCACTGAAGAAAAAAGCAACCTGAAGCCCCAAAATGTTCACTCATGGCTGCTGATTGCTGATAGTGCAGACCTATATGAAATCACATGACAAGTGTTCTACATTGACCTTATGTCCAACACTGTGCTTGTGAGCCAGACAGACTTTAACAGATCAAAGCTCTCCCCTACATCAAACCCTGTAGTACTTTCTGCGAGTCCACTCCCTACAAAACCCATAACAAAACCAAAACTCTTNCCTCAATCCCAAGGCCTGATAGGATCTAGCGTGTACCTGTCTCTGACCTCATCTTCCAGGATTCTCCTTGTTGCTGGCTTCATTCTGGTCCCATGGGTGCCCCTCCTCTCTCTTCCTTGTTCCCCTCTTCTTCCTCCTTGTTTTTTAATGCTAGGGTAGAACCCAGGGCCTCGCACGCTAGGCACTGTGCTACACNGTTGAACAACGTTAAGTTCTCACTGAGCTTCTTGGCTGTTTCTACAGTCTTTATACTTAATGTCTCCTCTGCCTATGGTACTCAAGTGTCATTTGATTTGCCCCTAACTTCATTCAGTTTTCCAGGCAAATATCGCCTCCTCTGGGAGGCCTTCNTTGACTATTCTAACGGAGTTAATGCCAGCNCCTTGTTTGCATTTATTTCCATCCAAATCCTTTTTGGGGTACTAGCATGGATTTTTGTTTTGTTTAAGATAGGATCTCATATAGCTCAGGCTGGTCTCTAACTTGCTATGTAGCCAAGGATGACCTTGAACTTCTGCTCCTCCTTTGTCTACTTCCTGAGTGCAGAGATTATTGGAGTGGATTCTTTCCANGATAGGCATAGACTCTACAAATTGAGCCACATCCCTAGTCCAATAGTTATAGGCTTGGTTATTGTCTTCTCCACNTCTAGAATATAGCTCCCAGCAGGGACTTTGTCTGATTCACTTTNGTACCCAACACACAGAATGGTGTCTGGCTCAGAGCAATCTCTCAGTATTTTGGAGTGAATAAATGCTGTTTGCTCAGAGGAAGTCTCCCCACCCCCCTTTAGCACAAGCACTTTCACCCGGGTAGTGGGACATTTAGTCAGATCTGTAGGGGATATAGGAGATAATTTGTATGCCAGAGCTTTGCTTCTCAGTCCTTACTTTACAGGTGCCACCGCAGAGATGGGCAGTGTTATCCACCAGACACCAAACTTTCTTTNGGATGATTCCNGAATTCTATATTCATGGAAAAATCAAAGACCTGGATGTTCCTTGCCAACAACAGACACAGAAGCAGAGATGGGGATACAGGAAGAGCACCAGACAACAATGGTCCACCCAGTACCTACTGTCTCCACAGAACTCATGCCAAGACCTGCCTTGGGTTGTACACACCTCTTCTGACCCCATTTTTTGTACCCCTTCCTTTTCAAGCACTTGTCTTCTCCCTCAGGACAATTCTTGGGAAGTATGGCAGGATCCCTGGTGTCCCAGCAANAGCCAGGCCCACCCTTCCCTGGACAGGTGCCAAAGAATGGAGCAGCGGTTGGCTCCCTCCCAGGAGAAGTTGGTGCCNATAGAGCCTGTTAGCCTGACNTACACCTCCACAACCTTAGCCATCTCTTCTCCAAACTTCCCTTCAGTTCAGAGGTCAAAGTTCTGCCTCAGAGGGTTTCTGCCTGGCCCTCTTGACCAACAATTGGAACCACCCACCAAGGAGTCCCTGGATAGCCCACAAGATCCCTTAGAACCACAGGGTAAAACCCAGACAGTAGGCAGAGAATATAGTGAAGATGCCCTGCAATACCCAGACAAGAGGAAAAGCAGAAGGGAGGTTGCTTCAGAAATACAAGCATCTGGAGGCTTCCTTCCTATAGACTTTGGGGTAGAGAAGGATGGAGAGGCTAAGGCCCTGGGGTGCGGAAACCAGAGAGTAGTAAGAAGGGAAACTGATGGAGAGATCTCAATGCCAGAGCAGGAGAAGCAAGACCAAACGGGAACTGAAGATAGAGAAGAAACCGAGGAACTATGGAAGAAAACCCAGAGGGAGCCTGGAGAAAAGACTCCTAGCCAGGCTCATATGGGAGAGATTCAAGAAGAGTTCAGATGTAAAACTGACAATGCAACTCAGACACCAGAGTGGGGGAACCAGGAGGATGTTGTGCAGAGATTGGCTCTGGGGAGGAAGAATGAGAAAGAAGCTAGAGGGAAGGAAGAGGCAGAGGTCCAGGAGCAAGGACTGGAAACACAGAGCTGGACTGGAAGTCAGAATGGTGAGAATTCCCAAATGCTAAATCAGGAGACACAAGACCAGATTGCAGATAATTCTCGTACAGAAACTGAGGCAGAGGAAGGAAGAAACAAGGGCCAGATTGGAAGTGAGGATGGTGTGAAAATCCGGACATCTGGGAGGGAGAACCTGAGAGAAGTCAAACAACAGGACAACGAAGAGACCCAGGCCTTGGAGTGGGAGAAACAGGGATGGGTTAGAACTCAGAATGAGGTCCAGACTCCAGCGGGGGTGGAGCAAGGACAGAGCGGAAGTGAGAACGCCAGNAAGACCCAAGCATCGAAAGAGGACCAGAATCTGTCAAGACACGAAGTCCAGATGGGGATGAAGAAGCTTAGGGAGATAAGAGAAGAGGACTGGATGGTGGTCCAGGCACCGTGGTGGGGAAACCAGAGACTAGTGCTGATTGCGATTGACAGAGGCTTCAAGATATCATGTTGGGGAAATCAGGGTCAGATTGGAGGGGAACATACTGCAGGAATTCAGTCCCTGGAGAGTGACCGAAGACAAGGTGGAGATGATGGGACAAATAGCCTGACACCTGAGGCTGAGACTCAGGGTCAACGAAGAGGTAAAACTTCTCTGGAGACTTACCCAGTAGGGAGTGAGAATGAGGAAANGACTGAGAAGGAAAGTGGGATGGACGAGCNGGCACCAGGGAGGAGAAGCCGGAGAGTGGATAAAAGTGAGGATGACGTGTGGACCCAGAAACTTGGGGAAGAAAATCCGGGGCCCCTAAGAAATGAANGGCATAAAAAGCTTCATGTACTAAAANGGGAGAATCAGGAACAGACCGGAGGCAGCGCTCGAACAAATAANCAGACGTCTGAGGCAGAGCACTGGGAAGACATAAGTAATAACGTTGNTAGTACAACCCACGCAGCAGGGCGCAAGGAGGCAGAGAAGGTTGGGGGAGAGGATGGCGCAGAAGTTCTAACACAAGGGATGAGACTCCCGAGAGGAGCTGGAGGAGAGGAAGGAACAGAGACCAAGGCAGCCATGGAAGAAAGCCAGAGCTGGTTAGGAAGTGACATGGGCACAAATACCCATTCANCAGAGTCNAATAGCCAGAAGTGGATGGGAAGTGAGGATGGAACAGAAGTCCAGGCCCCAGAGAAGAGAAACCAGAGAGAACCTGGAGATGATGTTGATGTAAAGCCCCAGAGACCTGAGAGCAAGAACCAGGGACAGTTGACTGAAACCAGAGGGAGCCGTTCTACAAGGTGGAGGAGCTGGGGACAGGCTAGAGGAGGGAAGGCTTCGGAAAATGGGGCATTGGGGAAGAAAAACTGGAGTAAGGCTGGAAGTGAAGATGGTAGAAAGATCCAGAGAGCCAGGAGAAAGAACCAGAGAGTGTTAAGGAAAGTTAATGGAAAGACCTACTTGTTAAAGTGGAAGACCCAGCAAAACTTCGGAGATGGGAATGATGCAGAAATTCAAAAACAAGGGAAGAGGAACTTGAGAAATTTTACAGGTGATGGTGGCCGAGAGAGCCCAGCCTCAGTGGGAGGGGACCAAAGGCAGTCAGTGTGTGAAACTGATGGGAAGATTCAGACACAGGGGCAAAGAATCCAGAGCAAAGGTAGAGACGCTACTGCAGAAATCCAGGATGTAGGGGCCCAGAGAAAATGTGGAGCTGAGGGTTCTGAACAATCCCATACATGGAGGAAAGGAGACAAAAGCCAGGTCAGAAGAAAGGATGCCGTCAGGCCCGGTCTCCAAGGTGACTCTTCTGTGAGAGATGGGCCCACAGGCAGGAAGCACAGCTTGGCTCAGCCTGCTTCTCTCATTTTTAGACATGGAACCCCTAGACACAAGCAGCCAGTAGCTGGAAATGGTATAGACTCTGCTCCCTGTCCTGAAGAACATCTAAGTAGCCAGGGCCTGGTCCCTGCCCGGAAGCACAAAGTCGGGGACAGTGGAAGCTCCCAGAGGGCCCGACCTGGGTCTCGAAGAAGACAAGAAAGGGACAAAAGGGTGGAACCAGGAGAGGCTGCCAGCCTGACATGCCAGCACCCCCACCCACAGTCTCAGCTGTCCTCTGTCTTTCCCTCTCTCCTGTGTCCCCAAGTCTCCCAAGCTGCCCCGGATTCAGCAAGCACACCTGTTGTTCTCACCACTCTGCCCAAATGGCCAACCNTCAAGAAGAGCAAACATCTGCTCCTGGAATCCCTCATGAAGAGGAAGATTGCACACCTGAGGTGGGGCCTCCCTCGACGAATCCTGGAGTCTTACTTGCTTTTTCACTTCTTAGAATCTTGCCCTTTGCCTCGGGCTGGAGTGAGACTGCCTGGATTACGCACAGACCAGGAACACCAAAGGCAGCAAGAACGGCATTGTGAGTCCCAGCGATCCCTGTTAGGCTCTGAGTCTCCAGGCAGGTCTCAAAGCCATCCAGTTCTTGAAAGAAAAAGCTCAAAACTTTCTACTGAAGTCCAGACNCTGGAGAAGCCACCCAAATCAGAGCCAACGGGCCGCTCCATACCACCCAAGAAACCCAGGAGAGTTAGACCACCAGGGGGAGCAAGAGAACCACAGAGCCAAGACGAGGCCCCGAAGGCCCAGATCCCCGCTCCGAGGAATCCCAGACCAGCAGTAGAGTCTAGGAGCTGGTGCGGCCCAGGACAGGTCCAAGACTTTTCCNCTGAGAGCAGCAGGGGCAGAAAAATAGTCAGGCCTGGAGTCTCCCATGTGGAAGAGAGGGCTTCCAGCAGAGTGAGGGCCTTATCCTGTACAGAAGGCCACAACTACTGGAGGAAGGAATGCATACCAGGGGAAGCCTCTGAGCTCCCCAGACTCAAACGTCAGCAGTCTACATGCTGGAGAAGTGGAAGTGTGGGACCTGCAGAGGGCAGAGGGGCCTGGCAACCACCTTTCCCCTCTTCTGCACACACCTCCAGCTTCAAAGAGAATGTCCACTCTGCCACAGCCAGGCTGAGCATGACAATCTTGAGCAAGATGCCACAGTTGCCACAGCTGGCTAAGCCCCAGCTTTCAGCTCCCTTCCTTACCCTGAGGAACCCTACCCCATTTTCCAAAGTGAGTGCCCCACATACAAGGGAGGACAACACCAGAGTCCCCACCGCTTTGGAGAGGGACCTTGAGCCACCAGGGCNTTGCTCTACAGGGGTAACTGTTCCCAAGACAGAGAGCTATAAGGAACATGAGGCACCTGGGAACCCAAATGGGGCACCCCGAAATCCACCAGTCTTACAAAGGCTTGGTTTTATGAGGCACTTGAGATATTTTCTCAGACAGTGTGGCCTTAAAAAGTAGGCCACAGGCCCCAAGTCCTTAGGATATGTCAGAGAAGGCATGAGAGTGACCTGCTTAGTTCCAGAGCCTCTAATAAAATTGGTTATTTGGATCCTGCAGGGTTGCAGATTCCTTTGGTGTGTTGTCTGACTGTTCTCTTTTTGGGATTTGGGATACTTTGCNGATAGCATAGAAGCCACATTTACCGTGCATTTTTTAAGGTTAGCAGAATGTAGGTCAATCCAGGGTCATCTACTACCAACCCTAACCTTCTTAGCCCCCTTCTTCCAGGCTCCCAGCTCCTCATGGTAGAGGACACTGAGGATTTATCATGGCTTTGTTTGCCTCATTCCCAAACTAATCCTGATTGAAGCAGGGTACTCAGCCTCAGTTGTTTGGAGGGTAGGGTAGTCCTCTGCATGAGACACTGTTANTCAGACNCCTTTGANTACAAAGAAGTGAGGTCCTGTCAAGGCTGAGAAACCATTGAGGAAGAGGAGACTAGGAGACTGGAACATGGTAAGAGGCAGAAACAGAGGAGGACCAGAGAGAAACAAGGTTTTCTGGACCTGACAGGACGGCTACGCTCATAAANGCACAGCAGCTGTGGTTACCTGCATAAGACCTGTGCAAGATCAAGCCAGTTAACATCCCAGCACGGAGTGGGAAGGGACTGGGTGGCTTCTGTGGAAGGGGAGTCAGTTTTCTTTAAGGTGTAGCTCTTAATAGGTCAATCATACTCTAATGGATGGCCCGATGCCCAGGAGTATATGGGCAATATGAACTGGAATCAAGAAGTTATTTAAAACAATAAAAACACAGAGCCAGGAGTGGTGGCTTGTGGTAGTTTGAATGTCATTGGCCCTCATAAGCTCACAGGGAGTGACACTATTAGGANATGTGGCCTTGATGGAGGAAGTGTGTCACTGTGGGGGCGGGCTTGCTCACATATGCTCAAGCCATGCCCAATGTTTCAGACCACTTCCTTGTAGCAGGACCCTTGGCCACTTCTCCAGCACCATGTCCCACCATGATGATAATGGACTAAACTTCTGAAACTGTAAGCTACCCCAATTAAATGTTTTTCCTTTATAAGAGTAGCCATGGTCATGGTGTCTCTTTACAGCAATAGAAACCCTAAGACAGAACTTGTGGCTTAGTTAGGGTTTGACAAGTTGACTCTCTTTAAAAAGTGGGGGAGACAGGAGGGTTGAATCCTGGAGTTGTGCTGCCCTGGACAAACCATCCACATTGCCTCAATTCTACAGTGTTCACCATAATTATTTGTTATATTAGCCCACCATGGGACTTTCCAGAGCTAATAATTTAATCAGCTGTGAATCTTCAGACCCAATCTTGTGGTGCTTCTTGCCTTGTGCATGCCGAGAAAGTGCTGTACCACTGAACTGTCTTTAGCCTCTACCTACTTTTTTCTTCTGCCTCTACACGTTTTTCTTCTGCCTACTTCTTAATTCATTATAAAAGCCACACATGTTCATTGAAGAAACTTAGTGTAATTTCAGCATCTGGGAGGTGAAGGCACAAGGATTAGGAATTCAAGATCATTCTCATGTCCTCTACCTGCTTATTTCATAAAAAAAACAACAAAAAGCTCCCATAATTCTGTCACCCAGGTAAATTTTAATGTGTTCCTTCTGTTTCGTCCACCACTGCCTGCAGGATGTTCCTGTAGCAATCTCTCTACCTCTACCATAGCATGCACACTGTGGAAGCCTGTAAAACAGCTTCCAGTGATCTCTCCCTTCTGGTGTTCATGCCTTGTGAAATCCCCTTTCTTTGAGTGTGGTTTGTCACTACCGACTTCCAAAAATTGAGGTACAGCAGAATTGATGGAGCAATCCTCCGGTCTCAGTCTCAGGAGAATCAGGAATTTAAAGTC
>LZPO01075862.1:268996-305426 GCA_001675575.1 Neotoma lepida | reverse complement strand
AAACAAAAAAGTCTTCAAAATATTTTTTTTTATTTTTTATTATTGTGACCCCAGAACTTAGGAGGGAGAATGATCAGGAGCTCAAGATCATCCTTGGTTATAGAGTGAATTCAGGGCTATCCTAGACTGCATTAAATGCTAACTCCTGTCTCAAGTATGTGTGTGCATATACACACACACACACACATACTTGGAATGATTTTGATTATTCTGACAAAGAATAACAGGGTGAAAACCTACATGCGAACTATAGTAGACATTTACACACTCTTCTTGAGTCCTTCTGTCTGAAAGAAGAACGGACTATTTCTGGAGTAGAGATGCTGTTGATGGAAGACTTGCTTGCCCGGTTGACCATGAGCCAGTAAGATGTTAGAATGTGATGTGGCTGCCAAAGAGTGAAAAAAGACTTAGGTAGGATCAGAATGGTGGTGGAGAGGTGAGTGGTGCTTCCAGGATGAGAGGGAGATGTTCTTTGGTGTCTTGACTGCTCTGTTTAGGAATGCAGATGAGCAGTCCAGCTGGGCATAATGGTTACAGAGGTAATCCGCCAACTGAATATTTTTTGTTTTGTATTGTGGAGACAAGTTCTTGATAGATAACCATGATGGCCTCAAACTTGGAATTGTTTTTGCCTCAGCCCCTTGAACACTGGTTATTACAGATTCGTGCTACCATGTCTGGCCTAAGCCAAATCTTTCCGAACCAATGTTCTATCTCATCCTCCCTCTTACCCACTTTTCTTGCCAAATCAGAGGCTGTCATGGAGGGGTCCATCTTCATGGCCTTTTCACATTGTTATTCCTTGCTTAAATAGGCATGCTCCCTCCAGGCAGCCTCAGTTGTGTGTCTTATTACTCAGGGAAGGAGCCACAAAACTGACATTTATTATTATTCAGTGTGTGTATGATTTATATGTGATCACAGGTGTGTGGAGGTCAGAGGTTAACTCTGTGGAGCCAGTTCCCTCCTTACATCTTCTTGTAGGTTCTAGGGAGTGAACTCAGGTTTTCAGGCCTTGTGGCAGGTGCTTATACACACCGAGCTCACCAGCAACTCTCTCATTTTAAAATTTTATTTATTTATTACACCATAGCTCCTTATAATGTGTTTTCATGGACTGCAATTTTGTCTCATCTGTCACCCATTTGGGGGACATCTCTGTACTCACATACATGGTGGACCAAATTCATCAAGGAAGCATGTCACCCCACATGGAGAAAGATGGCTACCCTGGGATTTCTCCATGGATGCTCCACCCTCAGATGGCTTAAGCTTAATTGTGTATCTTAACCACCTTTAGCAGAGGCCATGCAATTGTTCCACTCTGAATCATCATTGGTTCTATAATGTTTGTAATGCTGCATTCCTCTTCCTGGGGAGATGTAAGGAAATGTCTGTTCAGCTCAGATGGGGCGCTGACAGACCAAAGAGGACCCCATCCCAGTTCAGCCAATGAGGTTAGTGGAATCAAGAACATGGATGACTCAGAGGTAGCAGCACCATTGAAAAGCCTAGCCAGGTGTGGTGATGCATGCCTTTAATCCCAGCACTTAGGAGGCAGAGGCAGGAGGATCTCTGTGAGTTCAAGACCAGCCTGGTCTACATAGTGAGTTCCAGGACAGCCAGAGCTACACAGAGAAACCCTGTCTTAGAAGAGGAAGGAGGGGGAGGAGGAGAAAGTGAAGGAGGAGTCCTGTTCCAGCGTAGGTAGTTCATGAAAGCCTACAACATTAGAATCCTGACCTGAATTTTGGTTGCTGAATAGGAGTCGAGTTATCCAGAAAGCAGCGATACAAGAAAGAGAACACACCAGATATAAGTGTGTCTGCCTGTAACCATAGAATTCTAGAGGTTGAGGCAGGAGGAGACTGTAAACTCAAGATCAGCTAGGACTGTACAGCAAGATTTCGTTTTTTAAAAAGGAAAGCTTGGAGTGGTGGTGTGCACCTGTAATCCCAGCACTTGGGAGGCAGAAACAGGAGGATNGAAGGAGTCAATACGATCGTTAGCGATGTGGTGAATTTGAGACTACTTCAGGATACACAAGACTTGTCTTAGAAACCAGAGAGGGAGGGTGGAAGAAAGAAGGAGGGGGTAGAGGTGAGAGGATAGCAAATATGGGGACTTATCCATCCAGCATCGCAGAATTCCCTTGGGAATGCAGCAGAGATGATTTAGTGGCTGGGTAGTCCTAGGGAATGAGGACCACTGCTAAGGTGGTCCACAGCACACATGCACAGTGAGAGGATTCCCTTGACAAGTGAACTCATAACAGTGTGTTCAGATTGCCAGTTGGTTGTGGGTTGCTTATGTGGCTTGTACAGATGGAGGGTGTGAACAAACATCCCTTCAAGTTTGTCGCCGTCGTTCTCTCCACTGGCTATAACATAATGTTTGTGTTCTCCCCGTGACTGGCATCTGAAATTAGCCAGCTGTTGGCCAACATCTGTGTGAAGTTTAAGAGTACTTAAACCACGGAGTGATGTGCCATAGGCTACCTGTGGGCTCTGGTTTCTTGCAGTCAGCAAGCTGTGTGGGAAGTGCAGCCCTGCAGATGTGGACATCCTGCAGCCCTCCTTCAACTTCTTGTACTGGAGTCTTCATAGGACCACACCCAGTAGCCAGAAAAGAGGTACAGGGGCCCAGGCAGAGTCACTGAAGAGGCCAATGTCGGGGTCCTTGGTGCCCTTGGGTTTTTCTTCTTAAAAAATATCTAGGTGTTTGTGTGTGGTTGATGATGATGAGACCCTCCAGTTCTGGTATTCTTGATTCTTCGATGTGCAAGGCTCCTTAGGTCCCCTCGATGAGCCATGGGTTTGTTTTTGTATGCTCGAAGCCCTACCAGGTACTCAAGACCATAGAGGTGTTAACTAGATGGCTGCCCCTCCCCTCTTCTCCCTGCAGCTGCTGCTGTACTTCTGAGCAGCACAGCCTTGGTTGAGCTTCTGGAGAAGATGCTNGCACTTACCTGGACAGAGGTGGGCTCTCCCAGGACTCCACTGCTCTGCTCTGCCTGGCTGCTCACTGCTTCCTTCTCTGCCCAGCAGCACGATGGCAATTTGCAGGTTAGTGTCTAATGCTATGTCTTTGGGACATGAGATAGCACTCAAAGAAGTCCTGCGTTCTGTCCCCAGCTCTGTGGCATATTAGCTGTGTGACCCGTTGGAGCCCTTTTAGGTTTCCTAGTGGCTTTACCCAGCAGGTCTGCATAGAGAGGATGATTGGACCATGGGCCTGAGTACCAGGTGTCTGAGATGGTCTGCACTTGGCTGTGCTGGGAGGAGGTCTTTTGCGCCACCCCTTGGCATTCCTTTAAATACCATAGGGCAGAGACAGTGGGGCCCAATGGATTAGGATCCAGGCCCTCTTGAGGCTATCCTGTATTTTCTGTTTCTCTCCCCTCTTTACTTCTATCTAATATTTCCTGCTGCTCCTACTTGAGAGTACTCTGGGGAAAAGTGGGGGTGGGATAGCCCCCTACAGTGACCTTGGCAAAGTGCTTAACTATGCTGAGTTTCAGAGTTCTTACCTACAAAGTGGGAATTGAGGGAGTAGGGTTTATTGACAGCTTGGTTTAAATTTACTCTTTTTAACACAAATGGATCACCTCCATGTCAGGCTGTATTCTAAGCACAGAAAAATAAAAATGACTATAGCATTTGCCCTAGCCTAAGAGAATGTGTTTTCTAAGTAAAGCCTTGAAGGAAGCCTCTGTTGGGCAAAGTTGGTGGGGAAAGGTGCTCCAGGGCAGAGTACAATATGAGCAAGGGCATAAAAATGCACCAATTTAGGACATGGGTATGTATTTAGGGATAAGCTGGTATGTGGCTAGAATGAGGGAGTAAACAAATAGATTGGTTTAGACAAGGCAGGAGCCAGCTGTGACCTTGGAGTGCCCTGTGGCAAGATGCAGAGTGCCACAATAGTTAGTTGTCATTGTCACTGTTGGAGGTGGATGCAGTGGACATCCACACAGAGAACCTTATGTCCTTCTGGAGACATTGTCAGCACAATGCCCTTTGTGAGTGCCACTCTTGGCTATTTCATAATCAAGTATGTCTTCCCCAAGCTGCTCCTCGTGGGCCATCTCTGAACTTCCATAGTGTTTACACAGCACCCCAGCACTGCCAGTCTAGTGGTGGCCACAAAGTTCATCTGTCAGAAGGGAAATCAGTTTTGGCCCCTGTGGTAGTGACAAACTATAGCAGTTATGTGCTGTGGCAGACCCTGTGTGGTTGATTTTTGTTTATTTATTATTTGTTTATTGAGAACAGGTCCTCTATGTAGCCCTGGAGCTTGCTATGTAGGTTGCTATGAGCAATCTATGTATTAGGTTGATCTCCTCCTCACAGAGATCTGCCTGCCGCTGCCACTGGAATGGTGGAATTAAAGGCATGTATAACCATGCCTGTTTCTTATTTTTTTTTAATTTTATTGAGATAGGGTGTCATGTGGCCCAGACTGGCCTCAGATTTGTTATGTGGCTGATTCTGGCCTTTACTCCTCACCCTCCTGCCTCTACCTCCCAGATGTGGTTTTACAGGTGTGTGTCACTGTGACTATCTCATGGTTGATTCAGAACAGAAACCTTCCCTGTTTTTCTCTGTGAGGAGCTTGGGCCGCTTCTGTGGTGCTGTGCCTGGGTAGAAGCCTGCCCCTCCTTCCCCCTTCTTGACCGTGTCTGGCCACCAGCATATACCTAGCTGACGACCTGTTCCCACCCAGCTCCACTGCCCTAATTCAGTTTAGGATGTTTAAGGAATTTCTTTGTGCTAGACTCTGAGCCAAGCAGAGTAGTAGTTGCTGCCCTCTGACAGCTCGTGCTCTGGTGGAGGAGAGCAGAACAGACAGGCTTTGAACCCACCATTCCGTCTAGCTCCTCAGTTTGGACATTAGGCTAATGTTTACTTATGGTGCTCCTGAACCAGTCTCCAAAATAACTGTGGAGGTAGTGAAAGCAGGAAGTACTGTTTTCATTTCGTAGATGAAGAAGGCAGGGCAGGTTGAGAGAGATGCAGTGACTTGTGCACTATATTTATAGGATGACTCGCTATATAACTCAGGCTGGCCTCAAACTCACAATCCTCCCCTCCCAAGGTGACAGTAGGCATGTGCCACCACCCTTGGCTAGAGCCACGGTTTTGATTTGGTGTGTCAGACTCTAGGTCTTCTGAGTTGAGTTACAGCCAGAGACCAAACCACACATGAGGCTGAAGAAGGCTTCCTGGAGGCTGTTGATGTCCCGGATGACTTCAGAGAGGAGTTAGTTCTCTAGGTGAAGGCTTGATTGTCCTCCTCACACTCCTGACATCAGGACAGTGAGGCTCAGAGGCCTGTGTTGACTCCATGTCTTGATGTAACAGGTGCAACAGGAAGTGGGCAGGCCACTTTCTACCCACACCCCCAGAATACTGATTGGGCTTAGCCCTCTTCCCCGCTTCTCTGCCAGGTCCATCAGACGTTATCTGTGGAACTGAGCCAAGTGTTGAGGGCTCTCAGCTTCCCAAAGAAAAAGTCTGCACTGCTGTCAGGTACGGTGTGGACTTCCCAGCAGGAGAAAAAGCCTTTCTCTTAGATTCTTAGATAGGACCATGCACCCAGACCATAATCATTTATCAGCACCGATTCCCCTTCTGGGTAGAAGATAGGGGANGAGGAGGAATGGGGTGTCAGGGGTCTCCTCTTTCCAGCTGCCATTCTACGATTCCTGCGGACAGCCCTGCAGCAAAGATTTTCTTCTGCCTTGGTGGCCTTGGTGCCCTCAGGGGGTCAACTGCCGTCAACTCCTGAGGACACTGTCCTAGCTCCACTGGGAACATCACAAGTGCTATCTCTGCTAATTGGGCTTCAGAACCTCCTGGTGCAGGTAAGGCTCTGGCTGAGTGGGCTCCTGGCAGTGGGAACACCCTTTTTCAGGGCAGCAGGAAAAGATGGCTTCCTCTCAGGAGACTAGTGTTTCCATCAGAGGCAGCCATTGTGTCATATATGTGAAATCCCAGCATTTGGGAGGTGGAGGCAGGAAGACCAGGAGTTCAGGATCGTTGTATTCGAGATCTCTAGAGGAACAGAACAGATAGAATGAATGTGTAGTAAAAGGAGTCTATTAGATTGGCATACGAGATACGGTTCTGATTCCAACGAGAGGCTGAGAATTAGTAGCTACTTAGTCTGTGAGGCTGGCTACATCCATGGGTCCATTCCAGTGCTGACTGTCTAGAGGATTTCCAAAGAGCTGCTGGTCTTCAGTCCATGTTAGAAGGCTGAAGAGACTGGGTTCTCATGCCAGTGAAGGATGACAGTGGCCCCAACAAGGGGACAGATAAATGTGTGGACAGCGTAGAAGGACTGACCAGTGAGACACAAACCAGCAGGCACAAAGCAGCCGCTGCCCCTCTGATCTGCTTACAGTGGGGTCGCCATGGACATGGTGATGCCACACTTCTTCCACCTCAGTTAGCCTAATCAAGAGAATCCCTCACAGGTGTGCCCAGATTCCGTGAGGCTGAAACCAAGTTTAACCATCACAGTTAACCTTGGAATATAGAGAATTCAAGGCTAACCTGGGCTATCTGAGACCCTGTCTAAACCGAATAAAACCAAACAAAAACCCAGCAATGACAACACCAAAGCCTGAGTTGGTTCCTGACTGAGAAGTGTGGGGTACTAATGGCTTCAAACACAGAGTCTCAGGCTAGAGCACCTCTCCCACAGCTCAGCTCTGTGCTCCTCACTGTCTGCTTTATTCACACGGGCTGCATGAGCAGCAGCTCCAGGCTATATATCCTTAATGGAAAGAAATTCTTTCCCTGAAGTTCCTGGAACTGAGTCTCCTTAGCCTGGAGTAGGATATTATCACCATGCTAGGTTGGCCTGGTTAATGCCTCCTGGAAGCTGGAACATATATGGTGGACTCTGTACAGCCTACATGGACTGAACATGAGAGATGGATGCTTCTCTAAATTAAAATTGTTTTCAAGGGAGAATGGATCCTAGCCAAGCAGAACAGATGTTTCCCCCTCTTAAATTAAAAAAAAAAATTTTTTTGAGACAAGGTCTTATGTAGTTCAGGCTTGCCTTGAATTCATGATCCTCCTGCCTCTGCCTCCCAGTGCTAAGATTTCAGGCACGCACCACCACTCCTAGTTCTGAAGAAAGTAGCTCTTACTACTATAGCACAAGTTTGTATGTGGATAAATAAAGGTTTCTGGGTGTGTACCCAGAAATGGGACTGTTGGGTCAAATGATGTATTAGTGATTTTTTTGTCTCTCTGTAATGAGTTACCAAAAACATAGTGACATAAACACCCCCTACAGTTCTGTTAGTCCCCTCATAGTTCTATAGGTCAGAAATTTGGGTGAACTCACCCAGATTGTCTACTTAGGTCAGTGGTGTCTTTGTGTAGTTTAAGGATCAAACCCAGTGTTCTTACACACCAAGCAAGAGTGTCACTGGGGTTTCCACGTGGACCCACATGGCTAAAATCAATGTTAGCCAGGCTGGGAGCTCATAGGGGAAGTGAGCTCTTCCTCAGGGCCCCTTTCAGCTCTTGAAGGTTGTTCAAGTTATTTCTGACACAATCCTTCCATTTTCAGTACCATAATAGCACATGAGTCTTACACTTTAAGTCACTCTGATTCTTCTGCCATAGGGCAGAGAAAAGCTCTAAAAGGTTCACAGGGCTGTCAGTCTTTAATTTTAGCTCTTGCTGAGTGTATTGACTGTCTCATAGTAGTATTAATTTGCATCTCCCTAATGATTGGTGATGGTGAAGTTTTGCATGTGTTTGTTAGAGTTTAGAGTTTTGTTGGATAAAAGGTTCTGATGTTTAAAAGCTAATTGGTACCTACTGGTTTAGATACACTGAGGTCTTCCATTGTCTAACTGGTGAACCTTTTAGTGGGTCCCAGGGTCCATCTCCTTTTCTAAAACAAATCACTCTTTCAAAAAGGGTAACTTAGGGGTTTGGAGAGGCGGTCAGTGCTTCAGGGCACTCCCTCTTCTTGCAGAGGCCCTGGGTTCAGTTTCCAGCATTCACATGGCTGCTGACAACCATCCGTAACTCCAGTTCCCAGAGATCCAATGCCCTTTTCTGGCCTCTGGGTACTGCATTCACATGGTACGCTTTCATACATACATATACTCATACATAGAAAATAAAAATAAATAAATCTTTGGGGGCTGGAGAGATGGCTCAGTGGTTAAGAGCAATGGCTATTCTTGGAGAGGACCCTGGTTCAGTTCTCAGCAGCCACATGGTAGTTCACATCCATCTGTAACTCCACTTGGATGGGCTGCAACACCCTCTTCTGGCCTCTGAAGGCACCAGGCACACATCTAGTGCATAGATTTACATATAGGCAAAACACTTATACACATAAAATAGAAGTAAATAAGTCTTTTTTCAAAAGTTTGTTGCAGCTGAGTGCCTTGTTATGCCCCTAATCATAGCACTTGGGAAGTAGAAGCAGGAGAATTGCCGCAAGTTTGAGGTCAACCTGATCTCCATAGTAGAATCTAAGTCAGCCAGGTATATAATAGTCAGACCTATTTCAAAAAAAATAAAGAGGTATGCTTCACAAAAAGGTGTTACTTAAAGAAGCATTGTGCTCTGTATGTGATAGATGACTAACAAACATTTAAAAATTATCTACAGGACTGTATTCCATATCTGAAAAACTGAAATCTAAATAACTAAAAAAAACCCTTTTTCTTTATTAAAACTAAGCCTTATTGGTTAATATATATGTATGATGATCCTGGAGTTTGAGGCCAGACTGGACTACATGAGATCCTGTTTCAGAAAAACAAATAAATCCTGACCCTAATTCTGTTTTTGTTTTTCTATTTTTCCCCCCAGAAAGACCCTCTATTATCTCAAGCCTGTGTTGGCTGTCTGGAAGCCTTGCTTGACTACCTGCATGCCAGGAGCCCAGACCTTGGTAGAAACCTTTTTTATTCTCTCATTTTCCCATGGTCAAGATTGGAGGGAATGAGCCCTTGTTATTTTACGGCGCCAGTGCTTTGACAACACTGCAAAGGACACTGTCATGCCCATTGTACAAACGTGGTCACTGAGTATCCGAGTGTTCAAGCGATATGCCTAACCATAGTCACAGTGCTCTTAAGTAGCAGAGACCTTCCAGTTGTTCACCTCCTTATAGTCATGGGGTAGACTTTCACTGAGAGTCCATATAGGTGGGTAGAAGTCCATGCAAGAGAACCCATGAACCCAGCCTGCCTAATTTCCTGCCTGCAGCTGCACCTTTTTTTTTTTTTTAAAGCCAATGGGAGAAACTCCTCTTTGGGCATGCTCCTGGGTCTCTGAAAGAACAGCATTAACCACTTGAGGGCTGATGTTTCTTGCAGCACTCCACGTGACCTCCCAGCCCTGGAATCGGTTTTTGCTGTTTACCCTGTTGGATGCTGGAGAGAATTCCTTCCTCAGACCTGAGATATTAAGACTTATGACTGTGGTAAGTGCAGAAAGGATAGCCCTATGGTCAGAAGGTATCAGCAAAAGAGGTCCAAAACATGACGGTATTTTAGGTGACCCTAATCTTCAAGGAGCAGAGGAGTTGGGTAGCCTTCATCCTACAAGAGACCTGCCCAGGGACTTCCTGGGAATAGCTACATCCAACGTTAGGACACATTTTCTCTTATTTCTTTCATGAAACAATGACCAGGGTCTGATGCCACACGACAGGTCTAGGTACTAAGGATGTGGCACAGCCACCNACATACTCTGCCTCCAGAGGTCCCTCATCCTGGAAAAGGAGAAAGACAAGTAAATGAATAGTTAAGTTTGATATTTTGAATGATAGAGTACATGGCACATAATAATTCTTGTTGAATAAAGAACAAAGGAACAAACTCCTGGGTGAAAGTGAAGCTCACCTGTAAACAAATCAGAGATGAAACACACAGAGAAAAGTAATTGCTTTTGTGAAGAGTAGGTAAGGTTTCAGCCGAAGCTTAAAGGATCAATAGGCAGAAGGAGACAGTATTCTAGGAAGTGGGGTGAGTGTAGTAGGGTCAAGAGCACACAGGGAAGTTACAGGAACCACACTCAGTTCATCGTGGCCATGGGTTTGCAGTGCAAGGCTGCGGGGGGGGGGTGTGAGGCCAGCTCTCTCAGGACCGCTGCCTACCTCATTTGCCCTGTTCTCCTGTGAGACAACCCCACCCATTCTCACTAGTGCAGAGCTTAAAAGCAGGACCCTGAACTTTAGTATGATGTTCCCCACTCGGTGCTGGGCACAGCAATGCACAGAAATGGCATCTCCTCTAATTATGGACATCTGGGGCTTTTCTTCTGGGCTAGTTTGTGCAGTACCGGAGCAGCAACATCCTCTCTCCTGAAGAGGTGGGTGTTATTTTGCAAGGTGCAGCATTGGCTGACCTGTCAACTCTCCCAAATGATACACTCCGGGCTCTGCATGGCTTCTTCTTGCAGGTCAGTGGAAAAAGGCTGTTACACAGTTATACGAGGCTACCCTCAAGACCATCTTCTCTGTGGAGGGTGGAAGCTCTGGCCACTTAAGCTATTCAGAAGTCAAGAATATGGGTGGTGGGAGAGTTAGAGAGGGCCTGTCTCTCCTGTCCCTTCTCCCGTAGGTCCAGAGTGTGGGCCTCTTGACTGACCACAACACAATCCAGACCTTGCAGGCCTCCTTGGAGAGCCTTTGCTCTGGCACCATCCCAGCCCGGCGACCCCTTCAAGACATGCTGTATCCTTTCTTGCATCTGGGGGCTTTGGCCTGGGCAACATCACCAAGGCCATGGATTATGCTTTTCCCCAGTCCAAATAGGGAGGGCTGGTGACTGATAAGTCCTTAAGAGAGCCTGGAGTTGAGACCAGTCATGGTAGCACATACTTGTAAATCCCAGTACTCAGGAAGCTGAGGCAAGAGGATCTTAAATTTTCATGCCAACCTGGGCTACATAGTCTGAGAGAGAGAGGAGAGAGAGATACTAATCCCAGCACTCAGGAGGAGGCAGGTGGAGCTCTGTGAGTTTGAGGCCAGTCTGGTCTACAGAGAGAGTTCCAGGACAGCCAGGGATACACAGAGAAACCCTGTCTTGAAAAACAGGGTGGGAAGAGAAGAGGAGAAAGGGTCGGGGGAGAATAAAGCCTGGCTGTCCTGGTGGCCAGAGTCCCCTAGGTTGTGATGTGCTGGAGACATTATAGTGCCTGTGTGTGTGGAGGAGGAATACTTCTCAATTTTAGAAGCATCAATGCTTTTTTAAAAAATAATTTATTTCTACTTTATATGCATTGGGGGTTTGCCTGCATGTATGCATGTGTGAGGGTGTCAGAAGCCCTGGAACTGGAGTTACAGACAGTTGTGAGCCGACATGTGGGTGCTGGGAATTGAACCCCTGGAAGAACATCCAGTGCTCTTAACTGCTGAGCCATCTCTCCAGCCCCACATCCATGCTCTTATCTGACAATTCTTGCCCTTTTGGGGTTCTGGAACTGTGATATTCCCTCCCCTACCCCTTTAGCTCCATTTCTCCGCTATTCTCCTCTCATGTTTCATACCAGCTGCCTTGGAGGTGTGTCTGTCTCCCTGTCCCACATCAGAGACTGAACCTTAAGGACANAAAGAAGTGAGACCTGTAGACAAATTCAGGACAATTGCTGATGGAAAAATGACAACNCCAGTCCTTCGTCTGGAGCCATTTTACTCCACCGNGGAAATGGAATCAGGAAATAAAACAAGGCATTCACATTCCTGTGTGGGCTTTCGTTCTGAACTCATCTTTCTGGAACTTGTTCCTCGGCTAGTCAGGTGGACACTGGGTTGTTTCAACAAAGGATGGAGAGAGACAGAGTGGAGATAGCATTTAAGCAGCATGTGCAGAGTGCCTCATAGNAGTTGTACATAGAGGACATAGGGAGGCCCCTGAGCTGTGGGGGCAGAGAAAGGCCTTGTGCTTGGAACTTTCAGAGGTGTACCTCTCAGGCAAAGAAAATCAAATCCTCAGCCTGCCTCACCGAGCAAATCTACCTCAGCTTCCCTGGCTCAAGCCAGCCCTCTCAAAGCCCTTTTCTATACCCAAAGAGCGGTGGTCATTTAACATCTACCGTGGCTGGCTCCTGGCAGACAACTCTGCGCATATCTGNTTGTCTATCAGCCCAGCCTGGGCCTCAGCGCTCTAACTGGCCACTCCACCTGTCTTTCCGGATCTAGCTGTCCTGACACCCCCCTAACCCCCAACCCCGAGCCAAACTGAAGATGTATGAACAGACAGAGAACTCTGGTTTAGAAATTAGTGGACTGCAGGGGCAAGTAGGGAGTGCCCGCGTTGCGCGCTACGGATTCTGCTAGTTCCTTAAAAAGTTCTTTAGATCTTGTGAACTGCGGTTTAAAGATGACTCAGATGAGACATCAGGCATAGCACTTACAGCGCCAGGACAGCCGGGGTTTCGGGCCTGGGTTTACTGACGCGCTTTAAGCAAGGTAAAGTCCCCACCGCAGCTGAACTTCCTCTAACTCGACCAGAAAAGACATCTACTGCGCCGAGCGACACCTTCGACTGGACCACGCCGGGGCTGACAGCTGTAGCGACAGTCACCNGAGCCCAGCAGGGGCGGGGCCGGAAGTGAAGTCAGCGGAGCNCGGCGGTCGCGGCCCGCTCTCATTGGTCCGGAGTAGCGCAGTGGGCGGGACGGTCGCTGGTCGGTCTCCTGGCGCGGCTGGCCAGGTGCTTTAGAGTTCCGCGCTTTCGGCGGAGTTGGGTGCGTCCGGCAGTTGAGCTGCATGCAGAGGGGCTGCCCTCACCTCCTTGCACCGCCGGTCCGGGTAGGTGGTGGTGGGGGTGTAGATCGGCTTCTTGGGAGGGGAGTGCGGAGCCCCCGCACTGCGTCCGGGTTTCGAGACTCGGACACCTCTTACAAGGGCTCGCTAGCCCCTCGGACGTCCCAAGGCTTGGAACCAACCAGCGGCCGGCCACTACCACTAAGCTCTTCAAAACGAGTTCAGAGTCGCTTGCCGAGCCTGGAAGAGCTCTGGGGACGCTTTGGACAGAAGCGAGATTTAGAGGCCGAATAGTAGAGTTACAGTCAACAAAACCAGACCTGTCCCCACAGTCCGCTTCTTTCTTTCCTTTCTCACGTTTGTCCTGCTTGAATTATCTTAGTTTGTGTGGTAAATTTCTGTTTACCTAAATTTTGCTGTGGCCTAGTTCAGGTCCCCTTGGGTCTTGGAACGTGAAGCAGAGGGTGGAGGGTCCTGGATAATCTTGGAGTCCTTCTCTAGGCTTCAGCTGTCCCGTTTAAGTCGGGGCAGAGGTTTTCCTAAGGGCCTCTCACTGAGCAACTCAAAACTCTGGGCTGGCGTGTGGCCAGCTCTGATATGAGGTGCCCTGTGCTTATTTAAAGACAAGAGGCAGTGCACTGAACTGAGAGTCGTACTTCTGGCCAGTCTAGGAACAACTGTGAGACTCTGGACAGCCACTGTATTCATTCATTTGTTTATTTTTGTCCCTCAGTCCCCACATTAGTAAAACTGGGTATCTGAGTATGAGGCCTCNGCTGACTTTCNTCTTCCATCCCCNTTCTATCCATTTTGGAGTTTTAGACAAGATCTCACCATGTAGCCTAGGTTAGTCTCAAACTTAAGGAAGTTCTCCTGCCTCAGCCTCCCAAGTGGTGGGCTTAAAGTTATGAGCCACTACTTCTGGCCCCTACTTATTACCGTTGCACCTGATCAGCTTCCTCTCATCATTTTCTTTTTAAATTCTGTGTGTNTTTATGTGTGTGCACCTCTCTGTGTGCATGTGGAGGCCAGAGGTCAATATCAAACATCTTCCNCAATTGTTCTCTACCCTATTTGTTGAGACAGGGTCTTTCACTGAANCTGGAGCTCCTAGATTCAGCCAGACTAGTTGGCCAGCGAGCCCTAGGGATAGTTCTGTCTCCAGCTCTAGGACCACAAACATGCACTGTGCCCAGCTTGTACATAGATGCTGGGGATCAAACACAGGTCCTCATGCTTCCAACTTTACCAACNGAGTCATCTCCCTAGTCCTCTCTCTCTACTATATATCCTTGTATATTTGTTGATTGTCTCTTACCCACATAAGGGACAAAGTACAGGGTATTTGGCTAGCCATACTTATTGTGTGTCTTCCTGGCTCTAGAACTTCCTGGAACTGTACTTAGTTGATAATTGTGAGCTGTTGGAATAGGAACAGATGTTGCATGTGACTCCTGTGGTTCTCAAGTGAGTGAGTGTTAATCTCTAAGACTGCCCTACTTCCCTTCCTACCCTGTGTCCCTTCTTTCTCTCTGATGTCAGAAGAAGTCGGAGAAGGAGGGAAACCACACAAGTTTTATATACTTTTTCACTGCCTGAGACTTCCTGGTTGACCCTCCTAGGAGGCTAGGGCCAGGGAATTGAGAGGAATGCTATGGGCCAGCCCCTTTCTCCAGACATAGTATATCATCCAGACCTGCCTGTCTGCATCAGGAAAGAGACCTCCTAAGCCCTGATTTACAGGTAAGGAAGCTTTGGTTTAAAGAGATGGGACAGTTGCTCAGTAACAAAGGCAGATGAGATCAAGACTGCAACCTANGGCTCTAGTCTCAGTTGGTCCCTGTCCAGTACTGTAAGCATTGCTAAAGTCTCTCTTCCTCTCTTTCTCCTATAACCCTATAGGTCTACATTGTGTGCCTGCTAGTCACCAGCCCTGGCTAGATCTTCAGGGCTTTCCAAAGCTGGATTCTTGGTATTTGGAGGTTGGGCCATGTCTGGGGAAGTTGCTTTTGCACTGAACTCACTTGATTTCTTTGGTTTATTCCTCTAGCTCCAGAGTCTCAGATATGGGCCTTCTTCAGTTCCTGATGTCCTTCTTTGTCCTACTGTTGTCTGGCACGGAAGTCACAGGCACCCTAAAGACCACCCTGGACCCAAGCCTCAAGATTTGTATCTCTTTGGGGATTGGGTGGNGTGAATGAGCTGTCTTTGAAGGGATCTCTCAGCACCCATAACTCCTTCGGGGGAGTTCCAGGGATGAGCAGACAGAGTTGGTAAGAACGGGAGGGAGAGGAAACAAGCTCTCACTAGACTGTGAGCAAGTCAGTTTTCTCCTGAGCCNGTTTCCCTGTATGTTAACTGAAGTTTAGGCCCAGCTCTCAGATCTGCAAAGGCGTAGTGAGGAGTGTACATGTGTAGTGCCTGGCTGGTAAGACCCCAGGCAGGTCCTCCAGAACTCTGGATTACTAGCTTATCTTGACACTGGTCCTCTGAGCCATGCCTTGGCAACTCAAGGATGAGACAAGACCACCCCTGGTTTTGAGGCATCCACAGAGCTAGAAGGAGAAAGCATGTGTATTAGTTACTGTTCCATTGCTATGGAGAAACCATGACCAAGGCTGCANTTGCTTGAGGGCTTGCTTACAATTTCAGAGGGTTAGTCCTTAATCATCATGGTGGGAAGCATGCAGCAGACAGGCGGCCATGGTGCTGGCACAGTAGTGAGAGCTTAAGGCAGGAGGCAGAGAGAGAGAGAGAGAGGGCCTGGTGTGAGGCAGAGAGAGAGAGAGAGAGACTGGGCCTGGTGTGGGCTTTGGAAACCTCAAAGCCCTTCTCCAGTGACACACCTCCAACAAGGTCACACTTCCACCTCCTNATCCTTCCTAAAGGATCCAACAAACTGGGAACCAAACATTTAAATATGAGCCTCTGGGGGCCATTCTCATTTAAACCACCACAACATTCAAATGAATGGCCTTTGTTCTCTGTGATCGAGGCTCTGGTGGATCCAGGTCTTGGAAGAAACACTGTACTANGGACCTTCTGAGCAAGGTCTGGAGGATAGAAGCNCCAGGGGAATGGTGGCGGCATCTCNGGCTGAGGTTACAGTTCAAGCAGATTGCTGGAGGTCCTAGAACAATGAATGATTATGAGAGATGGCAGGAAGACACAGGAATGGGAGGGCACGTGCTAGATCTCAGAGAGTTGGGCTTCAGCTCTTCGAGAAATGATACATTACAGGACCTGTATACTTCACAAACAGTCTCTTCCCAGGGTGTCCAGCCGTGGCCATCCAAGGCTTTTAGTGGCACAGGTTAGGAAGGGGCTCCCTGAGTCAAGGCCATTGAGNTGTCCAGGAGGGCTTTTGTGCTAGTCCTTTAACTTACTGGTGCTCAGACAAGAAGATGTTTGAGGTGAAGCGGCGGGAACAGATGTTGGCACTGAAGAACCTGGCACAGCTGAACGACATCCACCAGCAGTACAAGATCCTTGATGTCATGCTTAAGGGACTCTTTAAGGTATGTCAGGGAACAGGGCAGCTCACAGCAGGACACNGCTTTGATTTGTGCACTGATGGATGAGTAGGAGTTCTCTGAGGGGATAGTGTTCAAGGAGGGAATGAACTGTATAACCAGAAGAGTTGGAGTGGGATTCAGGTAACTGGGGCTGGAGCTAGNCTGTGAAGGTCTCCACAAAGCCACTTAGCTAACATGGGGTTCCTTCAGGTGCTGGAGGACTCCCGGACAGTGCTCACTGCTGCTGATGTGCTCCCAGANGGGCCCTTCCCCCAGGATGAGAAGCTGAAAGATGGTATGGTCTTCCCAGCACTTCCCTTTGCTCCCTGCCACCCTGGTATTCTCCAGCTGATCCTTCTCTGTTCTTGTCATTTGTCCCTGGGAATATCCTCAGGTGATACCTGAATAGTTGGCCTGGGGNGATAACAGCCTACTCTATGGTTCTCTAAACATTTCTGGGGTCCGGAGCCAGTTTTTCTGTCCTTAGCACATACTCCTTTATGTTGTCCTGTGCTTAGGACAGGGGAACTAGAGAAGAGTCTGCCTACCACTGCTCTGAGGGCCAGGGCAGAGTCTGCCAGTTACTTTTGGGGAAGGCAAATAAGGATCGTTCCCATTAGACGGAGAAATGACCGAGGCCTACAAATAGCTCAGTCAGTGTGATTGCCAGCACTCTCTGCTACTATAGGAAAAAAACCCAAACTCCTTAAATCCCTTTTCAGACAAAGTGAGAAAAATAGGTAAGATGAAGAGATGTTACATGTCCCTGTGTCCCCTCTTGCAAGAACTTCTCGTCAGTGGTAGTCCCTCCTCACTCATGCCTACTAACAGTTCACGTTTTTGTTTTTTCTTACTATGTAACCTTGGCNATCCTATATATAACCTATATGTAACCTATATGTAACCTATATATCCTATATACTTGATATATAGGCCAGGTTGGTCTCAAATGCATTGAGATCTGCCTGCCTCTACGTCCTGAGTGCTGGGATTAAAGGACTGGCCAAACCAGTCACAATTTAGCAATAACAGTTCTTAGAGTCACTGAAGGAGGGAGCGGCTCATGTGTATGAATGGTGACTTTTACAGGGGTCACCCCTTATGCCTGTGAGTTGTTTCTGCTTTCCAATTGGAAGAGAACAATTGCTCTCAATAGCTTTTCTCTCTGAACCAAATTGAATATCAAGATTGTTCTGAAGTCCATTGGCACACATGCCAACCTGGCAGATCTTTGGCTTCTACTTGCCTCCCTGTGATGCCCAGGCAGTGCTAGGCAAGGCTGTCTGNGTCCTCTCTGCTCTAGGAGTGAAGATATGGCTACTCTTTGTTCTTATCTGGGTCTGGGGACCTGTCATTAGAGTGAACACTCTAACCCCAGTGTAAACTGATTAGTTGACCTCATTAGAGGAAGGACATTTGTGGAAAAACTGGTCAAATTCAAATGTCAAATAGCTGTAGGTAAGTTAATATATTACTGTTAATTTCTTGGTTTAGATATAGTGACGTAGGACTATGGTATTAGAGGGAACAGGGTGAAGGAGTTTTATGTTGTAGTAAATAAGACTAGATGATTTCAAAATAAGCTAGGGGCAGTGGCTCACACCTATAATCCTAACTTTTAGAAGGAAGATCATGAAATCAAGGCCAACCTGAGCTACATACTGAGTTTTAGATTAGCCTTTGGCCACACAAATACACTATCAAATCAGAGAGAGAGAGAGAGAGAGAGAGAGAGAGAGAGAGAGAGAGAGAGAGAGAGAACACTTAGTAGAAAATTAAAGCTAGTTATGGTGCGCACCCTTGTAATCCCAACGCTTGGCAGGTAGAGACAGGATCAGGAGTTCAAGGTTATCCTTGGTTACATAATAAGTCTCAGTCCCAGTTGGGCTACAAGGGACCCCCCTGTCAAACAAAAAGAAATAAAATTAAATGGAAAGAATATTTTAAACAAAACACTACAACTCTTTTTGCTGGCCATCCTGACAGAACTGACCCTGCATAGACAGTTAACACCAAGACATGGCTCTAGACACTTGGCTCCATGGCTGGGGAGTTGGCATCTTTGTACAAAATAATGCCATCTCTGATTCATGAAGTAAACGGATTTTTTTTTCAAAACAAGGGAACACCTAGGATTTTATGTAGCCCAGGCTGGTCCCATGACTTTATAGCCAAGGATAACCTTGAACTCCTGAGTCCTGGTTTTGTACTGCCTGATGCACTGCTGTGCCTGACTTCAGCAAGTGAGTCTTCCAAGCAGCAAGTTGTGAGTCTGAGCACATCCCCAGGTTGTGGCCTAGGTTTGATACTCATTAGTTACTAAGCATCANTTTCCTATCTGTGTCCAGNTTTGCTCCTGCTCCTGTGATAAACACCTTGACCAAAATCAGCTCAGGAGGGAAGGGTTTCTTTTTGCTTACAGATCACAGTCCAGCATTGANGGAAGCCAAGGCAGGAACTGACAGAGTGCAGCTTACTGGCTTGTTCTGNATGGTTTGCTCAGCCTGCTTTCTTGTATAAGCCAGGGTGGCTCACAGGTGGCACCCACAGTAGGCTGGTTCCTCATATTAATCATCCATCGAGAAAATGCCCCACAGATATACCCACAGACCAGTCTGATGGAAGCAATTCTCTGAAGTTCCTTCTTCCCAGATGATTCTAGCTTGTGTCAAGTTGGAAAAAAAAAAATCCAACAGCAAACAAAACAAACACCTAACCAATACAGTCTGTAAGACAGGAACAGCAGTTGTCTCTCCCTCTAAAGTCCATCAATGGGGTAGAAGGCCCTAGCACAAACTGCACATGCAATGAACAGCCTGTATCAATGGGTACCAACCCTTCTCTGAATGGTGGGTTTAGTAGATGCCTCTGCTCCTAGAGGAGGTCTGGGGCCAGCTGGTGGACAAGGGGAGAAGAGCAGCTACCCTGACGACTCATTAAGATCTTCTTGCCAGCTTTTTCCCATGTGGTGGAGAACACAGCCTTCTTTGGTGATGTGGTGCTGCGCTTCCCAAAGATCGTACACCACTACTTTGACCATAATTCCAACTGGAACCTCCTCATCCGGTGGGGCATCAGCTTCTGCAATCAGACAGGTGTCTTTGACCAGGGGCCCCATTCACCCATCCTCAACCTGGTAAGGACTGGGAGCCCTGTCAAGTGGTGGGCTGGGAGCCGCGCATCTGTCTGTGGTTGGCCCTGTCAGTTATCCTTGGTTGTGAATACTTAGTTATATTTGTTTGTGCATTTCAGGGTACTTTGAGTCATGGAGGCCTAATTCAAGGGGTTCTGTGCTGACCTGGAGGGTCCCNAGGGATTGTTTCTAGCCCACATCTGGTCCAGGGTCTGAGGCTTAAGTCCCTGCATGGTGGGAATGGCTCTCTTGTAATCAGGGAGCAGACNGCGGAAGAGGATGACTAGCTTTCTCATTCACAGATGGCCCAGGAGCTGGGGATCAGTGAGANAGACTCTGACTTCCAGAACCCGTTTAAAATAGACCGGACAGAGGTGAGCTGCTGGGGCCTGCATGTTTGCTTTATGTCTGATGGGCATGAGAGGCTGGGTCTGCAGGGCCTAAAGCCTAGGTAAGGTTGTGAGAGCTTTAAACTTGGAACCCAACAATCCAAGAATATGGGTCCAGAAACCATTACTCAAGTCACTGAAGGTTTTGACAAGTCACTGTTCCTCCCTGAATATGTACCACAGCCAAAGGTGGTGCAGATTTGGGGGGCAGTGGTGCTGAGACTGTGAGCATCTTTATCTCATTGCACCATATGTACCCCAAGTTGTGAATGTCAGAGTGACCAGGTGAGGTCAGATCATGTTCTTCCCTGCTTCGAGCCTCTGATACTGGTACACTGGGGCTTCTGTTCTCACTCCTACACACGCCTTTAATCGAGAGTTCTAAAATTGGCTCTGGGGGCTAACAGCTGCAGTTTGAGAAAACAGATGGTGACACACACAGGGAGGAAGGGATCAGAGGGAGCAGGGCAGGGCCAAGGAGGACTGGAAGGAAGGGCCCCTCCCATGCCTAGGAAACTAGGACTGACACCTGTGTAGAGAGGGGTGTGAGTCTGACGGGTCTAAGGTTGTACCTGCTTGTGGGCTGACCAAGTAGCCTGCTACTGTTTATCGATGTCAGCGAGTCATAGACGATCTTCAGTGCAGCACAAGCAGTAGCTAGACTGTTGGGCTCATCGTTGGGAACCTTCGTTCTTCCAGGTGTTTGCATGGAAGCCAGGCAGATGCTGTGCATGCANTGGGTTTGCATTTTACCTGCAGACCACTGTGCTTGGAAAGTTTGCCATCTTTCTTCCTAAGGAATTAAACAGATCTATGCTTTGTCCAGGGAAAGATTCCTCAGCCTTCCAAGATTAGTCTATCTGCAAAAATAATCCTGAAAAGTGGTCTGGGTAAAGTTGCTAGAAGGGAGGTGTAGTACTTGCCTGTAACCCCAGCGCTCAGGAGATTGGAGCAAGAGGCCACCTTGGCTATATAGTGACTTTAGGCCAGCCTGGACTAAAACTGCCTTAAAACAGTTATTAATCAAACTAGAGAACTTACCAGATTTTGCATTAGTNTGCTCAGCAAGAACATAGGAACATGCCTAGCGCCAATCGTAAATAGCCTACTGCCTGATTAATCTGCTGAGAGGCAATGACCAAATCCATTCAGTTTGTTTCATGTCATTTATTGAGGCTGCAGTCAGATGTATTGCTTTTTCACTGTTGGTTTGATTTTTGAGACAGTCTTACTCGTAACCCCAGCTGACCTTGAACTCTCTACATTCCTGCCCTAGCCTTCCCTCTGAGTGCTGAGATTACAGGCACAAGCTACCACACTATTCTCAGTACCTGGGTGAAGCCAACCTGCAGAACTGCCTGCAATCATGTTCTCCAGGGTCCCTGACTCAACCAAGACTTACATCTTGGGGGGGGAGGGGGCTANTGTGTCTCATTTTGAACCATCAGAATATCATCTAAAATTAATGTATTATCCATAGCATCCACCTAAAATTTAGATTTTTACCTACCAATCTCATTGAATGTATTTGTTAATAACTATAGGAAGCAATGGATGGGCCCAAAGCGTCAATCATCCACATGGGTAGACAGTCCTGTGGCCCTTTCTCTCCCTCTCTACACTTTTACGTCTTCAGTACATTGTTTGCCTTTCAGTACATTGAGGATATTTAATGCAGAATTCTAACCACGATTGCCTGTGTGGTATAATCCAAGGACTGCTTAGGCATTAGGAGTAAAAGATAGGCCAGGTGGTGTTGGTGCATGCTTTTAATCTCAGTACTCAGGAGGCAGAGGCAGTTGAATCTCTGAGTTCGAAGCCAGCCAGGTCTACAGAGTGAGTTTCAGGACAATCAGGGCTACACAGAAAAGCCCTGTCTCCAAAAAAAGAAAAAAAAAAGGAATAAAAGATAGTTTAACTGTGAGAAGAAAGCAAGGTCGTACTATCCTTTGTGTATGCGTAGGTACTCTGAGGAGACCTTTGATAGTGTGGGACACAGACTAGTTCAGCATTGACTGTGTCAGTGTGAGTGTTCCCATCATGTGGACGGGAATTACCACCCAGTGATGGTTAGTGGTATCTGCCACTGTATTGTTCTCTGTGCCTTCTAGAGTCTCAAGGCATTCCCAGGTGCTTGAGTCATTGCTGAATTATTCACGTGTCTCATCCTGTTACCTATAACTTCTCTTTTCTCTAGTCACCCCCTTCTTTCACCTGAACCTTTCAGAAGGTTCAGATGTGAGTGGGACAGGGGAGTTTTTACAAGGTTATAGAGACCTGTTGGCCAACTGTGGCGGCACACATGTGATCCCAGGCTATAGGGATCTGTTGGCCAATTGTGGTGGCACACATGTGATCTCAGCTATTTGGGAAGTTAACTATGACAATCACTTGAGCCCTGGAATTTGACACCAGCTTTGACACATGGGACAAAATCCAGGGAAACCAGCTTTCTGTATTCTCTCCCAGTGGTCACAGATGTATTTAATTCCCCCAGCAACAAGTTGTAACAATGTATGAGTTTCCTTTGTCAATTTACTGGAGATCTAGTACCCTGGTTTTTACTGGGAGTTGGTTATATGAGTACCCTGTATCTAACTAGTACTCAAACGCCTAGCTGCTGGAAGGAAACTTACCATAAACCATATTGATTTCACTGAGTTTGAGAAGAGTGAACCACACTCTTATTGATCAAGACTGGTTTCCAACGGCTAGTCAAGGACCAAGTTTAGACACATGGTTTTTAAAAGATAGCAACCAGACCTGCAACTCTTTCCTGGGTTTCCCTATTGTTTCCTTGTTTGTTTTGAGACAAGGTCTTATGAAGCCCAGGCTAGCCTTAACTCCTGATCTTGCATTTACCTCCCAAGTGCTGGGATTACAGGCATGTGCCACCATGAATGGCCACACCTGCAATGTTTACTAATTTCTGTTCAGCACCTTAGTTTTTAACCTAGCTGAACCACAGTGGACCATACCTGACTATTTACATCTAGCTGAACCTCTGAGGTTCCTATTGAGCCAGTGCCTGTTTTATGTGCCAAGGATAGGAGATATGGGTTTCCCCATCAAGGTAGCTGCTGCTCCCTCCCAATGGCACACCCCTCAAGGCTGCATGCTGTAATCGTAACCCCGATAAGTAGCCCTGGACAAGACCTTGATTCTAGGTGTCCCCAGTGAGTGCATGCAGACGTGCTCAGGGCCTTGGAGAGATTCTTTTTGCCACAAGAGGGCACCTAGGGAGATGCTTAACTTCTTCAAGTAGGTGCTTCTTACCCTCCANTCATATATGCTTCTGTCACACGGGAGGGTGAGTCAGATAAATTCCAGCATAAATTTATTGTAGCATTATATGCTCTTTGACATGACCATAGGAACAATATCATTCTCTTCTTGTTGGCTGGGGATGATCCCCATAGTTTGACCACCACCCCCAGACTCACCCATACTGGGACTTCAACCCAGGGCTTTACACATAATATACAGATGATCCCCAGCCTGCCCACTTTTTTGTATTCAGCATGGACCTCTCAGTGAGGAGATTGTCTTATGAGACAAGAATGGTATGTATCTGGGAGATGAGTGGGATGCCTGGTTGGATTAGTCCTAGTTAGTTGGGCATTCCGTTAGCTGTGTGGCCTGAACACATCATTCCTATCTCCACACCACTCTTGGGTTGTCCCCCTTTTTCCAGAGGCATGGACTACTTATGTGGCAGTAGGTTATGCCACAAGGTGGCACTCTTAGTTTGTTTTTAACGCCTACCTTAATCACACTTGTCAGTTTGTTCCTAAGAATACATAAAAGGGACATATTTCACAACCTGAGTTCTGGATACTTTTGTGTTTATATTCTAGTGAGCCCATTCATTCATTTTGTTTAAAATGTACACTGAATGCTGTTGTGGCACTCTGTGCTTGGGACATAGTGGAACACAACACCCAATACCAACATTCTGTCTTCATGAAGCATGTTGTTGTAGGTGACAAGCACAAAGTAGGTGACCACAAAGGAGAAGCACAAGAATAAATTAGTACAAAGGTGAAGAGAGGGTGCCAGTGAGGAGGCAGATGCCACTGAGGAGACAGCCGTGGAAGAGGTCCCAAGGGCAGTGGTAGCAGAGTTGGAGCAAATGAGACAAAGCAGATAGGCCTGGAAAGGACATTCTGGGCCTAGGCCACAGCATGTTCAAAGGCCTGCAGGAGCGTAGTCATGGAAACCACCCATAGGTGACAGACAAATAGACACAGAGATGCAGGTTTGATAGTAATTAGCCACAGAGACCAACAGAAGCTATAGGTTAGGTGAGACTTCTGGGAAGGATGGAGGGAGAAGAGTCGTGACAGGGATTGAAGTTGAAGTTGCCCCAAATCCTTGTCCTCTCCCATCTCTGTCTGCCTGGTCTTCCCATCTCTTTCACTTCTGATCCACTTTGCTCCTGTGTGCTCCTCTCCTGGGCACTGTTCCTTGTTCGCTAGTGGCAGTACCTGTTGTCTAGGACTCCTAGCTTGCTTCGCTCCTNAAGAGTGTCAGGCAGGTATTCCAAGAACCACACTACTCCCTTTTCCTGGAAGAGAGTATTTGTCTCCCAGTTCACGCCTGGACTGGCTTCTGTCTTCCCTGTCTGCCTGTCAAGCTCCTGATTATCTCAAGATCTAGTCAGAGTTTCCCTGAGCCCTCTCATCTGATTCCTTGTCTGAGACTCCCTGAGGGCAGGGCCTTCTCCTGGAATCTTCTTGTTTAACATTCCATGAGTTAGCTTGGAGGAAACTGTTTGTTACTCCTAGACTAAATCACTCTGCTCATCTCAGTTCATTCCTAGTACCGACCCTTTCCAGAAGGCCTTGAGGGAAGAAGAAAAACGCCGGAAGAAGGAGGAGAAGCGGAAAGAGATCCGAAAAGGCCCCAGAATCTCAAGGTCCCAGTCTGAGTTGTAGCCCTGGAGCAGTTTGGGACCTAAGGGATCATCAAGAGGCCAGTCAGAAGAGGCACAACCATGGGGCTGTGGTATAGCAGCATCAGGCACCATGGTGAGCACCAGCCACTTCCAGATGGGGACCCTACCTTTGCTGAGTCCTCAGGAGCTGGGTCTGAGCCTTGGCCAAAAAGACTGAGCCTCTGGGCTCTTAGGGCACACAAAGGGGGCCTTGAGAGGACACTGTTCTGCAGGCAGGACCTTGCAGAGAAGCTGTTGCGGGAGGCTGGCTGAAGGGATGCCTGGTCTGGATCCTCTTGGTGAGTGAGAGTTGCAGGCCAGCTGCTGCCCTTTGTGAGGAAGCNGCNGAACCCGGCTCTGAGTTACAGGTGAAGGTGCCATGCTTGTAGCTGGCCTCACTGGATTCCTGGGCTGCCTATCACCATTCCAGTTCTCTGCAGAGCAACACTAAAAGCCAGCAAATCTATTGGCCTCACCAAGGCTGAGGAGGAGGCTGTAAGGACACTGGCAGGACCAGCCTGGAGTATGTTTCTGCCTCATCAGGAGGGAGCCCCAGGCCTTTGCATTGCAGAGAAACAAGAACAAGAAACAAGAGCTTTAGGCCTCTCATTCACTCACTGTTGCCCTTCATGAGGGATCACTTTGGAGAGGGGACCCAGAAGTGTCCTGGGAGGGTGTTTATTTCAAGGAGACCTTAAAAGAACATGATCTCTATTCTCAGATAACTGGGGACAGTCATTGAGCTGGTTCAGGGGACAATCAACTTGTTCTCTCTACTGCTAAAAGATAGAGCCTGTGTGTGAGGAAATGCTATGGGGACAAGTTACAGGAGGCTGGGCTTTGTAATAGGGCTCCTGTAAACTGCACTGATCAGACGGTGGGCTTCTCAGTTCAGGGTTCAAGCAGAGTCCCATGGCCACAGGGCAGGAAGCTATGGAAGGAGTTAGACCCTCAGAGTGCAGCCTGGTTCCTGTGAATTCCAAGGCGGGTGGTTGCCTTGGCTCTATTGAAATTACAGTACCACTTCTTTGATCTTGCCAAGCCAAAATGCATCCCTTAAAGGCATGGAGACATCCACCATCCCTGTATCATCCCCAGGCATACCTCTACTTTCAAAAACACTCATCCTCTTACTGCTGACAGTGCTTGTGAGACCTGAGCCTTAGCCTGACTGACCCTGGCCTACTCTCTTCCTTCCTTGTGCTGTGCCTTCATTGGTAAAATAAATTTGATGATGTCTGAATCCTCTGCCAAGCTCTAACCTACATCATTGGAGGCTGGCCTTTCTACTGGCCAGGATAGCAAAGGGAAGCCAGGTGTTGGGGGGGCTTCATAGAAGGTCCCGGAGTAGCCTGCATCTCAATAGTCATTCAGGAAAAGTAAGGGGATGAGAAGTAGTTGGGAGGAGGGCTGGAGAAGTTTTCCCATCAGAAATGTTTATCTGATGCAGAAGAGATACACAGCTGGTCCAAGAGACCTGGGCTACATTCCCAGCCCTGTCCCTTTCCAGCTGTCTGACCTAGTCAATTCCTGACTAGGTTTCTATGAGATGACAACACTGGAGTTTGTGACTTACTGGCCTATGAAAAGGATGAGATCTACCCATCATCTGTTGAACCTGTGCTAGTGCTTGTGAGACTAGGGGCCAGAGCCAGCCACTAGGCTCTTCCCTGTTCCCTTCAGCTTTGAGAGAGGTTGTGGTTGCTGGCTTTGCAAGGAAAATGCTTCCTCCCTTAACTGAAGGAAGAACTTCCAAGGAACCAGGCCAGCTTGGCTGTGGACCTTTCTTTTTTGTTGTTTTGTTCTTGTTGTTGTTGTTTGGTTGGTTGTTTCTTCGAGACAGGGTCTCACTATGTAGCTCAGACTGTCCTGGAACTCACAGAGATTAATGCTGTGATTAAAGGCATATGTCACCACACCTAGTGGTGGGTGGGTGGGCGGGCTTAGAGAACAAAAACACAAAACACTTGCTTCTCCAGCTCACTCAACAGCTGGGATTCAATTATGTGACTGTAGCTCTACCAACTGTATGTTTAGTTAGTGGCTGTGGCCTAAGCAACAGTGTGTATGTTTTCTAGTGGCCTGACCAGTGGCCATTGCTATGGGTGCTCATGGTGGCAATAGTGACAGTGTGGTCTTGGATGTTCCAGCCTTCTAAGTCCAGTCCATGGCACTCCTGGAGACTCTGGGAGCCCCTTAATTATACCTTAAGGCAGGGCATCTCAACAGTGTGGTACTGTTCACACTTTGGACCACGTTACTGTTGTGTGAGAAGGCTATCCTAAGTGGTGTAGGGATATTTAGCAGTATCCCTACTAGATGCCAGTAGCAGTCCCACAGTTAGGACTACTAAAAATGTCTCCAGCCATTGCTAGGATGTCTTTCTTTCCCTCCTCAGTTCTCCATTTTCCTCTGCCCTCCCTAGTCAGTGTCCAGATAGATGAGGGCTTTTTGGGATGACCCTTCAGGGTTATTCTTGTTCCAAGCTCTGTCCTTGGTCAAAGTCTGCTCTGTCTCTTCTCATGTCTTCCCTCACCTTTCCTTTAAGTGAGTAGGTATTTTGGCCTTGCTTCCCTTCTCTTTTCTTCTTGGACAGTCAAAGCTTAACTCTGTCCTGCTACCACCTGACAACTGTCATTACCTATGTTTCAGCTCATTCCAGCCAAACTCTTGATTGATCCAGCCAGATCAAGGTGATACCTGAAAGATGGAGGAAGCCTGAATTCAAGCAGAGCTCTTAGAGGAAGTCAGTGGGAAATATTTCTGTGGTGTACAGCAGCTACCCAAACCACAGTAGATATCTTGACATAACACTTAGTCCAGTCACTTCAAATGAACAACCCAGGTCCTGGGGAGTAGCTTGTGCAGTGTGACAGGCTGGCCTCCCAGTGGGAGCCAGCTGGAAGAGACATTCAGTTATGTTGGCAGGAACAGAAGGAGAGGTCAGTGTTTTGCTGAGGTTTGGGCCCTGTGCAGTGTCCATCTTGTTACCACTTTTTTATTTTTATTTATTTATACTTGGTTTTTCAAGACAGAATTTCTCTGTGTAGCTCTGGCTGTCCTGGAACTCTCTCTGTAGACCAGGCTGGCCTTGAATTCAGAGATCCTCCTGCCTCTGCCTCCAGAATGCTAGGATTAAAGGCATGCGCCACCACTGCCCGGCTTAAAAAATAAAGATTTTTTAAGGAAAAAAAAAAGTCTACAAACCGAGTTCATGGACAGCATGGACTACATAAAACCTGTCCCAAAAGAAAAGGCATGTGTCACTAACCATTTCTACTGAACCTTCATTTGTGCTTTTTCAGGCCAGTTGGCTAAGCACACACGTAAANGACGGAGAACTTATGGGAATTGGTTCTCTCCACTTCGTGAGTCCCAGGGATTGAACTTGGGTCATTGGGCTTAGTGGCAAGCACCGCTACCCACTGAACCAGCTCGTTGGTCCCAGGCCAGAGTTTTGACATCACAAGTCAGGCCCCTTGTTAGTCTCATCACACCTTGGTCACTTATACCATTGCCTGTTACTTTTACATTCAGTGTTTTTATTGTCATACACACACACACACACACACACACACACACACACACACACACACAAGTACTTAATGTAAGGCCCTCAAGTGGCCAGGTCCTGCCCCCCAGACTACTCTAAGGTCCCTAAAGGCAGTTTTCAGCCCCTCAAGATGCAGGTGGCCAAGCTCTGCCCTACAAAAAAGCAGCAGCAGCAGCAGCCCAAGATCAGCCCACAGAAACTCACCAATCCCTCCTTGCTCCTAAAATGAGGCCACAGAATCCCACCAGGAAACCTCCATCCACACAAATCCCCAAGAAACCCTATATGAAGCCTGCCTCCTGCTCAGTTCTTTGCTGCTTCTCCCAGCCACACTCTTGCGTCTTTGCCTATAAATCTCTTGTGTGGGGTTTGTTACCTTTCCCCTCAGTGCTGCAACACTTCACACCTAGAAGGCAAGAGCTACTTGCTTGCTACAGAAATCAAATGAATGTGAAAATTAAAGGGTGGTCCTGTGATAAAACTGAGGCTTAGCAACAGTTGCCTACCCAACCCAGTAGCAGGAGGTGGATCAATGGAGCCACAAGTTTCTCCATACAGCNTGTATGTTCTTTAGTTCTGACCCCTAAAACAGCTGCCTCAGACACAGGAAGATTTTCACATGTGTGTCATGAAAGCCTTTTTCCAGTCAATAAATACACATGTGCCTTTTTCTAATGCCCATTCCATAATTTTTTAAGGATGCCATATTTCACTGTGGAGGTAATTTATATGGTGACTTCCTGGGCTTCTGGGTTTTTCCCTAGTTACAAAGAACTCTGTGATCAATGTCTTTGGGTATATGTATTTACTCAGCATTTCTCGGAACACTAATCTTTGTTTCCTGGGGATAAATTCTTGGAAGTTTGCACCTTTGTGTACTATGTGACCACCTGTAAGAGGCGACTGCTAGACTAGGATGCTTCAGGATCCTCGGAGTCCCACCTCTGGAGACCACTGGTGGGCTCGGGCAAACGGCCCTGTTTAAAGGCCTTGAATGATGATGAGGTTCCCAAGACTGAGGGCCAGTTGTAAGATGTTGACAGCACTCAGGCGATTCAAGACCCTGCCAAGTGTTGGGGTGGAATAAAGCGTGTGACTCGCCAGGTCTGGACGGTCTATCCCTGAGTGTTGGGGAACTAGGCTGCTATTCAGGGCTGGAGTGAGGGAGGGGCAACTGGGAAGATGACGTAATGTGCTCACAGCGTAAAGGGGGTTGTGGCAGGCAGCGCCCGGCAGCCCTATGTTAACCCTTCCGTTCCTGGACTTCGGACGAAGCCGCTCCTGGAGCTGATCCAGCGGGAAAGCAGCGGCTCCTTTAAGNCAGAGGAAGGCTGGGTCGAGGGCCCGGCGGGTACCCTCCGCGGGCGCTGGGAGGCCGCGAGGGGCGGGGTCCCGCTATGCAAATCTGAGCTGCTGATCGATGACGCGCCATCACCCCACGAGCCGCTCGGCACGCCGATTGGCTAAGCGGAGCCTGGTCCCATTGACAACAAACATGGGAGCGCGGGGGCTGGGGGCGGGGCCGCGGTGGGCGCGGCCCGGGGCGGGGCGGGGCGGGGGGGGAGAGAATCCTGCCCCGCCCCTTCCGCGGAGTCGGGGCGCAGCTCAAACATGGCGGCGGCTGGCACGGGCCGGTGAGGCGGTACCAGGTGGGGGCCGTCGGGTGTCATGGGCGGTGGCGGCGGCACCGCCTCCGCGTCTCCCTGAGCCGGACCTCCCGGGGGAACTGTGCGCCAAGCCGGGCGATGGACGAGAGCGGCGAGCTGGGCGGTCTGGAGACCATGGACACCCTCACGGAGCTGGGCGACGAGCTGACGCTGGGGGACATCGATGGTGAGTGGCGGCGCCTTGGGTGGGAGTGCGGGGGGCGCGCGGGGAGGAAGGGGTTACGGCGGCGCTCGCGGGTGCGCGTGCGCCCACCCCGCGACCGCCCTGGCGTGCGCGGGAAGGAACCCGCGGACCGGGCTTGCCCCGGCGGTTCCCGACTCTTCCCTGCTCAAAGCCTGAGCCCGGGCCATGGCGCGGGGCTCCCGGAGGCTGAGGAGTCCTGGGCGCCGCGGGGTCTGAAGCGGGGCCGGGGGCGTCGCGAGGGCTGCCCGAAGAGGAAGCCAGGCGGCCGCCTCCCTCGCGCGCCCACACGCGCTCGGGTTTGTCCGGTCGCCGTCGCCGGCGTCGCACCTGTCACTCCCTCCCTGGCCACTGGAGCGGCTTCGGGATTTCCCGGACTGGGCTCTCAGGCTGGGCTCCCCACGCCTCTGCTCTTTTCGCGACTGACTGACAGCCGGGTCTCCAGGCGCTCTGGAAAACTTTGGGCTGCAGCTGCAAAAGCAAGTTACTGATGGAGCCGAGACAGACGGTAGTGCGGCGGTCTCGGCTGGAGACCCCGGCGCTCCTGCTGTCGCANNGCAAAGGGAGTTGAGCAGCAAGAATTTTTGAGTTGTGGCCCCTCGGGTACAGACTAGGGAGCGGGTGGCCTTTGTTTCGGCAGCTTTAACAGCGAAGTGGACGAACTGGTAGGAGCCCAGGGATCCTCTCTTGCAGTGCTCTCACTTTTCGGCCACGGGAAGGAAGGTTTGGAGAGGGTCCCAGACTTGCCCGCGGTCATCATGCTGGTTAACAAAGCCCAGTTCTCTTTGCTCCTGAGCCAGTATTAGTTTCTTTCCACTCCACCTTTGAGGATTTGAAGTCCAATGAATGGGCTAGTAATTTAGTAGTTCTCAGTAGTTGGGTTCTTTTGATATTCCCAGCCCCAAATACTTTGCGTTATTTCATTTATTCCTTGCACACGCCTGTGAAACGGCATCACTCTCATTTTTTACAGGAGTGTTGTCTAAGGTCACTTACTTTAGTGAGTCCAGAACTCCTAAGCAATGACTCAGTTTATTGGAGTGTTATTACATCTAGAATCTACAACCTAGCAGGCAATAAATATGTTGGCTACATCCTCATTTTGCAGATGAAGAAACAGGCTCTCTTCTGTAGGAAGAAAGAAGTGACAAAAGTTGTTTGAAAAAAGATGTTTGCCCCTTTCCTGTTTTGCTTTTGAATCATTTTTNCCCCCTTGGTTTGCCCTTACTTTTTATTCTGGTCATCCAGGCAGTGAGACAAGACCCTGTAATCGAAGTTCCACTTTTAACCACAGATTCATCCACTAAGTATTGCTAAACACAAAGATGGGTTAACAAATGGGAGGGGTTAGTTCTTGGAACACAAGGGTAGCTAGTGTGTTTTGAGCACTCAGGTGCAAGACACGGTGTTCAGCACTCACACACATTCTCAATCCTTATAATATCCCTCATGACCTGTTACACCAGAAGCCCAGGACTGTTCATTAACTTTCCAAGTGTTCCACAGTCAGTAAGAAGTAGGTCTAAAACTGCCTTCTATAAGGAGCATAAGAAGAAATTCATGGGTTTTTTTTTGTACTTATATTTTATAATGACCTTTATTTGTCTTAATTTTCAGTATGTTAAATTAGTGGTTGATACTAACTTTATCTTCATAGATTGTTAAATCTGTGTATAAATAAAATGTATACTCTAGAAACTACAGCAGTGGGTCAGTAGTTTCTTAGGCCTCTATGCCAAGTTTGAGAAGTGTTTCCTTGCTTCAAGAGCAGTAACTCAAGTGCTGGCTCTGGTATCTCAGTTGTAAGGAGCCATGGAAGATAAAAAAGATGATGCTTTATGGCCATGTGGGATTGAGGTGAGAGGGTACAGTGCTGAGTATACAAGAGCATAGGGCAGTAAGGGAAAGTCAGGGGTGAGGAAGCTGGGAGAAGGCTCCTTTACCAGGAAGATCTCACCAAGGAGACAGCCCTTGACCCTTAAAAGACAAGAAGAACCAGTTGGACAGACTAAAGGCCATAGGTCTAGAGACAGAAGTGTCTCTTGAAACCCATCTGTTCCCCTCAGCATGTTACTGCCAGGAGGGAAAGGACCTTTCCTTTCCTTCCCACAGTTCTTTGCAGCTAGGACAGCACTTGGGACAGTGAGAATGTTCACAAGTGTCACTAAGGAATGCCTGTATGAATACCTGGGACAGGATACTAAACAGTTAGGTCTAGTTTTCAGGATTGGATTAGGGCAGGTGACCAGCCCATGTTTTCTAGGATGAGGAAGAAGAGAGATTATATGAATGCATTTACTTTTGTATGTAATTGGGGGTAATTTATAACCTAGAGATCTCACTGCCTCAAGGAGGTCCTCTTTGGAGCTACGAGTCTAAGACCAACAGGGTCTCTTCTCATAGCTTTAAGTTTTTGGTTCATTTGAATAAAATAAATGGTCAGTGAGCTGGGAATATAGCTCTGTGGTAGGGTGCTTGCCTGGGATGTGTAAAGCCCTGGGCTCANTACCCAGCACTGCAAAGACAAACATAATGTGAGTGAACATANCGGCACCCAATTGTAGTCTGAGTTACTTCAGAGGCTGAGGCAGAAGGGTTGCCTCATGTTCCAAGACCAGCCCAAGCAATTTAGTGAGACCTTCATCTCAAAAAGTAAAAAGAGGGGTGGGGGTCTAGCTCAACAGTAGATCTCTTGCTTAGCATACATGTGGTCCTGTGTTCAATCCCCAGTACTGTGAAAAAAGTAGAATAAATAATTTTAGCAGGACACTATGCAGTGAGATGGGGTTATTTTATAGAGAGTACTGAGAGAACCTAGATTAGGTAGTGGGGTGAAGGCTCTTAGAATATCAGTGTCATTCCCTTTGAAGCAATGCCAAAGTCTAGATTTTTATGTGAAATCGCCAGGTTTTTGTGGTTTTTTGTTTTTTTTGTTTTTTTTTTGTTTTTTCGAGACAGGGTTTCTCTGTGTAGTTTTGCGCCTTTCCTGGAACTCACTCTGTAGCCCAGGCCAGCCTCGAACTCACAGAGATCCGCCTGCCTCTGCCTCCCGAGCGCTGGGACGCCTGGCGTAAANCGCCAGGTTTTTAAGCATTGACTTCATTATCTTTTTTCTCTGTGTGTGTGCATGTGAGTCCAGGCACAGCTGTGCCATGGTGTTTTGTGGAGGATGAGAGTATGAGTTTGGTGTCTGAACTTTCATCTTCTTTGAAACAGNGTTTCTCTTTTCTCTCTTTTGTTTGACACTGCATGCATTCTCTGGCCTCCAACCTTCCAAGGATTCCCCTCTCTCTGCCTTCCATCTTGGCAAAGGAGGAGCACTGAGTTGCAAACTTGCCCTACCATACTTAGTTTCAGGTGGGTTGTTGGAATTTGAACTCAGGTCCTTTCACTTGTGTGACATTTCCCCAGACCTTATTTATTTTTTACATTTATTTATTCAGTTTGTGGATGTGCATTTGCCCATCCATGTGCCCACGTTTGAATGTGTGGGACCAGAGGGCAACTTTTAGTCTATTCCCTTCCTCTGCCATGTGGGTTCTGGGGATTGAACTCACATGGTCACTTTTGGCAGCATGCCCCCTTACCCACTGAGCCATCTTGCTGGCTCATCCTTTTAAAAAATTATTTTTGAGAAGTCCATACATGTAATCAAAGTTTTGATCATCCCCATCCACCGAACTCTCCCAAAACCTCCCCACCACATTTCCCTCCCAACTTCATGTACTCTTTCTCTGTTTTGAATAACTCACTAGTCCAATTAGTGCTGCCCATATGCACTTAGGTGTANGACCTGCCGTCCACTGGAACATGGCCACTTTCCAGGATCCACACTCTTGTAGAGAACCGACTCTCTCTGCCCCATCAGCTTTTTCCTTGTTTATTTACTGTTTGTTTTTGAGACAGGGTCTCACTCTGTAGCCTTGGCTGGCCTAGATCTTGCTATGTAGACCAGGCTAGCCTGAAACTCACCAAGATTGCCTGCCTTTGCCTTCCAGGTTCTGAGATTAAAGGCATGTGCCACTAAGCCTGTCTTGTCCCTCTTATTTTTAATGATGGAGAGACAAAGGCCTAAAACCAAAACTTCTAAAAGAACCACTTGTTTTGGCTCATCTTGTATATCTCTCCTTAACTTGACCTTGGCCTCCCACTTTGGCTCGTGTTTCAGAGTAGGGTCTTTGAAGATATCCTTGTTGACAGCACCAGGTCTGTCTTTTTTGAGGGGTGGGGTGGAGTTCAAGACAGGGTTTCTCTTTGTAGCTCTGGCTGTCCTGGAACTCACTCTGTAGACCAGGCTAGCCTCAAACTCAAGAGATCTTCCTGCCTCTGCCTCTTGAGTGCTGGGGTTAAAAGCATGCACCACCACTGCCCAGCTCAACCAGGTCTTTTATAAGGGCAGAAAGATAGACTCTTCCACTGGAATTAGGACAGGCAAAGTCAAGAAAGTGATCTTTTTGCTAGGCACAAAAGTAAGTGTCAGGGCTGCAGAGATGGCTCAGCAGTTAAGAGCACTGACTGCTCTTCCAGAGGTCCTGGGTTCAGTTCCCAGCACCCACATGGCAGCTAACAACTGTCTGTAACTCCAGTTCTAGGAGGTCCAATGTCCTCATAGTGCACAGATACACATACAGGTGAANNACCCATATACATAAAAATTAATCAATTTTTAAAAATAGGTGTCAGGAGCAGCACTGATGAGCACATAAAAGAATAACCAAGCTACCTTAGAAATAAAAGGCTGTAATTAACATTATGTATAAGAAAATAGTGAGTGAGATCCCAGAGGTGAGTTAGAACTAAGTTGTGCTCTAGATACAGGTTTTTCTGTGGAATTTTAGGAAGGTAACTGTTGAGCATTTCAGGGTAGAGATAACTCTTATCATGGGTTAAGAAATTTCAACTCTGTTGGTAAGAAACTTCCAGGTGTGAGGGCATGACTTTTGTGAAGGGTTGTCCCTAAAAGTGCATAGGTGGAATTGTAGTATTCCATTGAGGCCTTAAGCATGGGGCTTTGAGGAAGCTTAGAAGGCAGCTATACTAGGAAAGCTTGCTGGGGAGATGATGAAGTTTAGTCTTAAATGGTGGGGAATAGTCACAGAACAGCAAATGGGAAACCTATTCAAAAGGTCGGAACTGGCGATGGAGATTGAGAGTGAAGAGAAGTGTAATAAAGGTGTAAGAAGAGGTGAGCTTTGCCAAGAACAGTCAGTGCAGGATGGACAGTGCTGCAGAGGGCAGCAAGGATGGTCAGGCCATAAAAGGAGCCAGGAGCTGGGCAGGAGGTCAACCTGGGGTAGAGCCGTCAAGTGGAAGAGATCCAAAGCCAGATGGCCCAAACAGGAGTCAGAACTGAAAGGATGAGTGAGGGGCAGGCAGAGGCAACTGTTCTCCCTGGAGGAGGTTGAAGAACTGGAAACTGCACCTAGGGCCTTGTTCATGTGAGGCAACTACTCTACCATGAGCTGTATTCCCAGCCCCACTTCTACGTTTTATTTTGAAACAGGGACTCACTAAGTTGCTCAGGATGACCTGTCTTAGCCTGCAGAATAGCTGGGGTTGCAGGCCTGTCACTACCAAACCCAGCTTTCCTTTCCTGTCTTTATGAGTTGTCTGTTCTAAACATTTCATGTAAGTGGAACCAGAGCCTGTGGCTTCTTTCACTTAGCACATGTTCACATTCATCCTGTGGCAGTGTAGTGTTTCAGTATGGCTCATTTTGCTAACTCACTTGTCAGCTGCCAGACGTTTGGGCTTTTTCTCCCTTTTGGCTATTAGGAGANAAGCAACTGAGAACATGTGGTTTTCTGTGGACACGTGTGTTCATTTCTCTCAGGTAGATTTCTCTCGGGTAGACTATCCATATTGTTGTTTGTGTATCCACTCACTCACTTTCTTAGTTTCCCTGGTCAGTTCTTTTGTTTCTTGGAGCCCTTCCTTTTGTTTGCCCATCTCCTGGGTAAGTCAGCCACCTTTAACCAACCTACAGAGTGATGTTGAAGTTCCTGTTTCTAGTTCTTGGTTTGGGGTGGTGGTGGTGTTTGCTTCCTTGTTGCTGCTTGGTACTGAGTTTAATGCAGCCCACAATGGCCTCGGGCTGTACAACCATGGTTTGAACCCTGGTCTGCTCACTTCTGACTTTGGACCTTTCCCTTTCTCTCTGACGGTTCTACTGAAGGTCCTGGAACCACAGGCATGGCTTGGAGGTCAATTTTTGAGGACTGGCCTGTTTAAAAATACATAGTCAGATCTCAACTCCAACTCAATAATTTGGTTGAATTTAGAGTTTTAGGC
>LZPO01075862.1:243512-256943 GCA_001675575.1 Neotoma lepida | reverse complement strand
GAGAGAAAGATCAGAGGACAACTCTCTGGGATTGGTTCGTTCCACAATCAAACTCCGGTCTCAGGCTTGCGTTGTTGGGTAGAAAGTGCCTTTACCTGATGAGCCCTCTTGCCAGCCTTTGTTGGTAATGCAGAAGATGTTAAAGCAGCCATCTGTTTTCATTAAGTGATTAAGTGATTAACTCTATGGCACTGATATTATAAAATAGAGTACTGTACAACTCCTGTTTTTGTTCTTTTGTTTTGTTTTGTTTTGAGACAAGGTTTCTCTGTGTAACCTGGCTGTTCTGGAACTCACTCTGTAGACCAAGCTGGCCTTGATCTCAGAGATCCGCNTGCCACTGCCTCCCAAGTGCTGGGATTAAAGACGTGTGCTACCACNACTTGGTCTGTTTTCTAAATTTGTCTATAATGTTACATTCCTTTCATGATTTAAAANAATGTCTAGGGCTTGCTAGATGTCTCAGCAGGTAAAGGCATTTGTTACCAAAGCTGATTGATGACCTGAGTTTCATTACTAGAGTCCACATGGTGGAAGGAGAGAACTGACTTCCTTACCTCTAGACATGTGCCCTCATACGCATAAGTGTCCCCTTCCCCCCAGGCAAACAAATAGAATTCAAAAATAATTAAATAAAAATAAATTACATTATCTTAACACAACATTCGTAATAAATATAAAATGTGAGAATAACATTGTATGAAAATCTCAAAGAATTAATAAAATGTGTATTAAAAAAATAAGTAGTGGGACTGGAGAGCTTGCAGAAGACCCATGTCCAGTTCCCAGCATCCACATGGCAGCTAATAACCGTCTGTAATTCTAGGGGATCCAATGCCCTCTTCTGTCCTCTGTGAGCACTGCATGCACATGGTGCACAGACACATTCAGGTAAAATACCCACACAATGGAAATAAGTGACCTTTGCTATATGTGGCCACTCACACTATAAAGCCAGGTCTGAGGGTAAGAGAAATGTGAGGCCAGCCTTGGTAATGTGATAATTCCAAGTTATGTCTTAAGTNGTATAGTAAGACTCTGTCTTACCACTTCTTCCTACCCCACCCCCACAAGACTCAAAGAATAATGACCTCTGTTAACCAGCTCTCCCCTCACCTCCCAGGGCTAGATAGCAAATGCCTAAAGAATTAAGACATTGTTACTCCATCTGGGATAACTCCAGGCCCATCTGATGTTACCCCATCAGGGGCCTGGAGTGATGGCTCAGTGGTTGAGGGCCCTAGGCTGCCCTTCTGGAGGACCCAGGTTGAATTCCCAGCCACCCACACACTTCAGCTCAGAACCACCTGTGACTCCAATTCAGGGCATCTGACAGCCTCTTCTGGCCTCCTTGGGCACAATGCTTACTTACACTTGCTGTACAGACATACATGTGGGCAAAACACCCATATGCATAAAATAAAGTAATAAAAATTTGATCTGATCATATTTTGGGTTGTTTTATGTGCACTCAATTCTGTGTGGCTAAGCCAGCCAAGATAGTTTATGTTGCTTCTACATAAACTCCATAGAGCAAACATGAACTTGTGTCTCTTTGAAGCATGAAACTACTTGAAATGCATGGGTGCTAAACAGTGCCTCTAGTTTTGTTTCTTGCTTTTAAAGAGACAGAACCCAAATGTAGTTTCTTGGTGCCCATCAACTTACCTCTGAATTTTAGAGACAGCTAAGGCTGGGAAGATGGCATAGAAGAGAGTGAGGTGAGCTTGGGTGTGCCAGTCCACTTATGGGAAGCCTTTTTGCCCCTGTGCTCTGTGAACTGCGGCTGGAACACAAACTCCATTTTCAAAGCTTCATAAAACCTTTTCCCAGGCCTCCCTTTTCCAGGTCTCCTGGCTCTCTGTGGAAATGAGAGCCCGTGTAATTGCCTGACACAAAGCATGGAGCAGGGGACAATAAAGAGGCATTACAATGCTCCCACACAGTGGAGCGTGGAGCTGAAGAGCATGACTGTTATGGAGCCAGTAGCTTAGCTCNCTGGGCTCCCTCTTGGTGTCTCTGTATGGAGCTCCTTCCCACAAATGCTCATCTTTCCTTGGTTAGGGCCTGCTGCCCAGCTGCCTGGAGATGGTGTCACTGTAGCTCTCATGTGAGAATTAAAAGGGATTTTACTTTAAGAAAAAGAAAATCAGGCAGTTCAGTTCCATCTGCCTATACACTCTAAACCTGCTTTGTCAACTAAAACCTTGTGACCTCTGCACACCAGCCTAGATGTCTCCCAAGCAAAGGGTTTTGGAGAGCAATTGGTGAACAACCAAGTGGGCCCAAGTACCTGTGTAGAGGGTGCTCGAAGGGTGCCACTAATGAGGGGCTTTATAAGGGCCTGCCCCTTGCAAGCCCTTTGCATAAATTATCTTACTAATCCTCAGAGCAAAGACTCAAGTGTATGTTTCCCAGACAGCCTTCTGTGGTGAGGAAAATGAGTATATAGAGAAGTGTGAGAGCCCATTTTCAGGTTCCTTGTGGCTTTACCAGCAGGTCTGCATGGAGAGGATGATTGGACCATGNGCCTCAGTGCAGGTGTCTGAGATGGTCTGCACTTGGCTGTGCTGGGGGGAGGTCTTTTGCTCCACTCCCTGGCATTCCTATAATACCCTAGGGCAGAGACAGTCGGGGCCTGTTGGAATAGGTTCCAGGCCCTCCCAAGGCTATCCTGTATTTTCTATCTGTTTCTCTCCCCTCTAATCCTTCTATCTAATATTTCCTGCTGCTCCTACTCAAGAGCACTCTGGGGAAATGCCCCACTCCCACCCCCGAGAAGTAATTTGTCTTCACAGCTTCTCGGGCTGCCTTCCTGAGACACAGGCCCACATAGACCAAAGCCTGTGTCCCTCCAGCAGACTGCTCTTTTATGTTGGCTTTATGGGAATTGTGAAAGACTCAACAAATTTGTTAGGTTTCTCTTGATGATTTTCTTAAAGTTTTCTGTAATCTATGTTATGCTTGGAATGTGTGAGCATTAGATTTGTATTTGGTTCATATTTTGTTCTGAGATTAAGGATGGCTCTTAGTTAAATTGTGTGTAAGAAATTGGCCTTAGTTGACAGAGTTGCAAAATCTGTGACATCTGCCCGCTCTCCCACCTGCGTACAACAGGCTAGTGACGGCAGAGCAGAGTGATGAGGTGTTCATAAGTACTCACACTGTGGGAATTTAGCTTGGTGGAACAGTTATGCCCCATAGTTAAACTGAGTGAACGCTTACAGTGCTGCAATTGAAATGCTAAGCTCCAATTACTCAATTTGGACCACACTAGGAATCTCCAGTAACACACTGCTTGCCCCACATATGACTTTCCTACCTCTGACATGTTCCCCCAAGGCCCCTCCCTCCTTTAAAGACTTGGAAAGGACTTGCTGGTAGGGATTTGGGGGAATGAGTGGAGATGGTGCTTTTCTGTTTGGGTGGCTGGTTTTGTTTTTTTATTATTATTACATTATTGTTTTGTGTGTGGGTACACACTACAAGACAGGTGTGGAGGTCAGAGAACAACTTGTGAGAGTCAGTTCTTTCTTTCCAACATGTAGATTCTAGGAATCAAACTCAGGTCGTTGGGATGGGTGACAAGTGTCTTTTCCCACTGAGTCATCTTGCCAGGCATAGTGGCTGTTTTGGTTGTAGTGGTTTGTCTGGTGTCCAAATCAGAGAGCATCAGTGGCCAAGAGAATTTGGAGAGAGGGATTCTTGACCACTTAAAAATCACTACAGTGACCACAAACAATCACTAACTTCATGGGTACATGTAAAGTATTAGAAAAGGAAAGAAATGAACACTGAAGTGGAGGTCTGAAAATAAGTAGGACAAAACTGAAGCTCCAGGCATCTAGTAAGGAGCAACCCTAAGAACAAGAAGCAGTCATGAGAAACAAGTGGGTCATGGAGTAAGTAGAGTTTACTTCTTTGCAGGCTTGGGACTTTGAGGGCTAGGGTTCAAGGGTTATAGTCACTTGGAATATGATCTAGAAAGGGGAGCATGGTTTCCAAGTGCACATGTCTTCTTGGCCCCACAGACTTCTTTCCCAGAGGGGAAAGGACATAGCCAGAAGTCCAGAAGGGCCCTGAAAAGCATGGAATCTGGTTCAGGACCAACTGCTGTGCCTTGGCCTTCAGGCAGGGCTCTGTGGTACCATAGGTGAATGAAATGGTCTGGCAGAAAACTGGATCTGAACCTGGCTGTGTGCTGACAGTCCATCTTACCATGTTCTAGTTATTTCCAGGGCGTTAATATGATCATTTCATCATTTCTTCCCCCCCCCCCAAATTCTTGACAGTTTCACTGCTGAATGTAGCGTAGGCTGGCCTCAAACTCATGAGCTGAGCCTCCTGCCTCTGCCTCCTAAGTGTCGGAATTACAAGCATGTGCCACCAGACCTTGTGCTTCCGAGGCTATCAGTGATACCCAGACATGTGCCTTGGTTGGAGCTGTGCCTTGGTTGGAGCAGATGACCAGAGCTTGTCTATTGANGATGAAAGAATTGAGAAGAAGTAGAGTTCTGGTACAGCTACAGCCCCCAATAGCTCAAGCACTGCCATCAGAAGCAGTGCTGAGACTGGAGATTGCTTCATGGCCAAAGCTACTGTACTCCACAGCTTTGACAGTGATAACCCATCCTCTGCCTTAGGGTGGGTTGTGTAGACCCATCCTAATCCATTTCTGCTTTAGTCATAGAAAAGTCATTGGGGAGCTGGAAATGGTGGCTTACACCTGTAATCTCAGCACTCCAGTGGCAGAGGCAGGAGGATTGATGCAAGCTCTAGACCAGCTAAGGCTATGTAGCAAGACCTTATCTCAGAAAAGAAAAGACATTAGATTTTCTTTTGTTTTTGTTTTTTCCAGACAGGGTTTCTCTGTGTAGCCCTGGCTGTCCTGGAACTCACTCTGTATACCAGGTTGGCCTTGAACTCAAAAGATCCACCTGACTCTGCCTCCCAAGTGCTGGGATTAAAGGTGTGTGCTACCACTGCCTGGCATTATTAGATTTTCATTCCCTATATTTTCTTGTTTTGTGTTACACTGCTTATGGTACCAGGAACGGACCCCAGAGCTTTGTGCATTTATATAAATGCTGAGTGCCACCCCCAACTAGAATACATCAATTTCTTAATCAAGTTTAAAAGTTAATATTTGGGGAGCTGAGGATGGAACCCAGTGACAGAACGCTTGCCTAGCATGCACCAGCCTCCGAGTTCAATTTCCTAGCACCTCAAAAGAAGTCACTAAGTAATTAATAACCTGAATCACATTAAAGAGAAGTTGTCTCTCAGTTCAGCTGTAAGTCAAGAGCTCTAGGCAATAGGATTGCTCCTCCCTGCCCACAGATTACATAAAAATCCATAGGAGCCATTTGAAAAAAACAAAGTACAAAGTAAAGGTGCTTGTGTTTCGTCAGCCTACTGCAGTGGCACCTGCCGGTAATCCCAGAGCTTGGGGGACTGAAACAGGAGGGTTGTTTTGATTACCAGACCACCCAAGTCTACATAGCAAGACCCTATCTCAAAAGACAAAACCAAAGAAGTTTTTATTTTGGGTAGCAATAAAATTATTCCTTTTCTTTTGTTCACAGAAATGCTACAGTTCGTCAGCAATCAAGTGGGAGAGTTCCCCGATTTGTTTTCAGAGCAGCTATGTAGCTCCTTTTCTGGAGGTGGTGGCAGTGGCAGTAATGGCAGCGGCAGCAGTGGTGGCGGCAGCAACAGCAATGGCAGAGGCAGCAGTGGTGGAGCCTCAGATCCTGGAATACCTCGGTCGTTCAGCCAGGTCCCCTTACCTACCTTCTCACCGTCAGCTGCCTCCTCTCAGGCTCCAGCCCTGCAGGTCAAAGTCTCTCCTACCCCACCAAGGGCAACCCCTGTTCTCCAGCCCAGACCCCAGCCCCAGCCTCAATCTTCAGCTCCACTTCAGCAGCAGACAGTAATGATCACCCCAACATTCAGCACTGCTCCACAGACGAGGATCATCCAGCAACCTTTGATATACCAGAATGCAGCAACCAGCTTTCAAGGTGACTCAGAAATCAGCATGTGTGCCAGTGTNTAGACACTGCAGAGCTATCATCTGAGCATGATAGAGTATTTCAGTATGGTCCTGTCTGGACAGGTTTCTGATCATTGGCACAATGGTGCAGGAACATGTCTCCTTCCTCAAAGACCCTAATGTCTGTTTAGACCTACTTCAGAGTCCAGCAAACATGGTAGATGCAAAGTTGTCTTGATAACCAGAGGTGGAGTCCTGAATAAAATTAGGTCTGAAACTTACATAGTTAGCATCAGATCTGGGCATCCACAGATGAGAGCTGTGCCTTCAGCACATAACTCCTAAACAAGCACTGTGGAGATAAATACCAGTTTTAAAATGGTGCTACATCTCTAAATAGCAGCCCTCATGGCAGGCATTCAGGATACCTTGAATGAATGAGTGACTGAAGCACTTGTTCTTTCTGGGATGTGCTATATCCAGTGACAGTGGGGAGCTCTGGGTAGGCTTAGTATTGCTCTCAATTTGAAGACTTGTGTAGTTTTCTGGTGGATTTTGAGACTTTGGAAGAGGTGNTATAAAACAAAGCAGAGACTATCCTCCCAAAGCAGATTTTCCATCTAGAAAGGATGGGAGGCAATGAGACTCTAGGGGGTTGTTGGTTCTCAATGTCTATTAACTCCATTGCGGGTGCAGCCATTTGCCAAGTAGCTTCCCTTACTTTCCCTCCAGCACTCAGAGTAATAAAACAATTGGTACTCATTCTATCAGAAATTGATGCAGCCCTTACGGGATGTTCCTATTCTCTAAACCAGCTTGTAAATGGTTGTGCACATCTTCTTCAGCAGCAGGTGGGACACTTATGAGACACTCCATCCTCAAGTTAGGCTGCAGCTACAGTGACATTGTGCATTTCTTATCCATGTAACTTTGTTTCTCCTCTTCCCCAAAGTCCTGCAGCCTCAAGTCCAAAGCCTGGTGACATCCTCGCAGGTACAGCCAGTCACGATCCAGCAGCAGGTGCAAACTGTACAGGCCCAGCGGGTGTTGACACAAACAGCCAATGGCACGCTGCAGACCCTTGCTCCAGCCACAGTGCAGACAGTTGCTGCACCCCAGGTGCAGCAGGTCCCGGTAGGTGGCTTGGAAAGGATTCGGGGGGAACTAGGGGAGACTCTGAGCTATTCCTTGGTAGAAACTTAGGTATGCTAAGAAAGGTCATCGAGAGTATACACAGAACAGCTGGGAGGGCTAAAGGATAGACTATACCTGTGAATACCATACAGCNATCTGACTGAGCCTCACCTGTAGGTAAACTCTGGCATCCCTGGAAAAGGCTGCTATAGTGACTATATAGTGTTGACTCATATGAGGGGTATAAAACTGGAAAGAGGGCTAATGAGTTGGCTCAGTGGACATAGGCACTTGTTTCCAAGCCTAAAAACCTAAGTTCAATCCCCAGGACCCACAGAGTGGGAAGAAGAACCGACTCTTACCAACTGCCCCTGACTTCTGCACCTGAGTGGTGGCATGTGCTTCACCCCCTGANCCTCTCCGTACATGTAAAACTAGTATCTCTCAGATAACTGTCTTTAATTTTGTTTTCCCTGTTTTGCAATGGATACTGAGTGTGTATCATGTGTGTGCGTCGGGAGCGGGGTGGGGGGGTGGTGGTGGTAAATGTGCATCATTTTAGTAATTAAAAAGACAGAAACAAAAAAACATGTTTTAGGGGGCTAAGGAGATGACTTAGTAGATAAGATTGCTTGCTCTGTAAACATTAGGACCTGTGTTTGATTTTTATTTATTTGGTTTGAGACAAGTTTTCTCTTTGTAGCTCTGCTGTCCTAGAACTCACTCTGTAGACCAGGCTAGCCTCAAACTCACAGAGATATACCTGCCTCTGCCTCCCGAGTGCTGAGATTAAAGGTGTGCACTGCCACATACATCAATCCTGTGTTTGAATCCCCAGTACCCATGTAAAAAGCTGAGCATGGTGGCTTGTGCCTGTAAACCCAGCTTTGGGAAGGAGAGAGAGAGGCTATTCTGAGAGCTCACTGGCCTGCCAGTCCACTGAAAGGGTGATAGCCAAAATGGAAGTTTCTAGTTCGCTAAGATCTCGCAAGGCAGTAAGGCAGAGAGCCNGTGTCCTGATCTGGCCTTCGTGTATTCTCAGATAAATGTGTATATCTGCACATACATGTGCTTTCACTACACACACACAAAAACAGGCTATGTGCAATACAGCATTTGAACTGTTTTGTTTTCTTACCAATGAATCTTTTTACTACGTTTTAAAATATTTGTATGCATGAGTGGGTGGGTGGGTGGGTACACACACTTGAAGGTAAAAGTACAACTTGTGGGAGTTTGTTCTCTCCTTCCACTTTGTGAGTCCTGGGGATCAGACTCAGATCATTCAGCTTAGTGACAGGCACCTTTACCATAGAGCCATCTCACTGGCCCCAAATTAAACAAACAAATACCCTGGCTCACTCTCTCAGCCATCCATTGTGAGCCATCCTTGCTCTGTTCCTGCCACACAATAGCATTGCTAGCCTGAAAGCCTGAAGCCTTAAAACTCTCTTTAGCTGTCCCTCTCTCCTCTTCAACATGGGATGCAAGCTGCATAAAATAGCCAACTTTGGGAATTGTCTGTAGGGATTTCCTTTTTTTGTTTGTTTGTAAAAATGTTTTCTTACTCTTTTGTGATGAGTCTATGTAACAAGAAACAAATGAAAAAATACAAAAAATAATGCTACTTTTTGTCATCCTCCTCATAGGTCCTGGTTCAGCCTCAGATCATTAAGACAGACTCCCTTGTTCTGACCACACTGAAAACAGATGGCAGCCCTGTGATGGCTGCAGTCCAGAACCCAGCCCTCACTGCTCTCACTACCCCACTCCAGACAGCTGCCCTTCAAGTACCAGTAAGAGTTGCATTCTCTTTCTACTGTACTTCAGAGTTTTTAAAGCCTACTGCTAAGTAGACGTTGGGAGCTTTTATGGAATATGTTCGTCAGATTGTAAATATCACTGCACTTTAGTTTTGCTTTCTCCCTTGAAGAAATGTTGCCAGGGTGTGTTATATTAAATCTTGGGATCTTGCAGGGGGTTGGAAAAGACCCCAGATGAAGCCTGCAGCTGGGCAACAGCTCCACACAGAACCAGCATCTCCTAGGTACTGTTGTTGCCATGGAGCTTTGACCTGTCACCAGACAGGGAGAGATGTCAAGACAAGGAAAGCACCATCCTTCACTTATGGGATCCCAGCCACTTTGAGTAAAAGATTATTTAAGTTTTGGAAGCACTAGCTTTATTCNTAAAAACCAAGAACTAGGGTTGGAGATGTAGCCAGTTGATAGAATANTTGCCTAGCATGCATGAGGCTCTGGGTTTAATCCCCAGGAACACATGACTGTGGTGTCACATGACTGCACATGACTCCCCAGCACTGGGGAGGTAGAGGTCGGAGGTTCAGAAGTTCAATGTCATCCTCAGCTACATAGCAACCTTGGGGCCAGCCTAAGCTATGTGAGACTTTGTCTCAAAACAAAATAAAAGCTGCCAAGAACTAGAAACATCCAGTGTCCATCCCTGGAATAATAAACAACTCACAGTACACCCATAAAATGAAAGTGTTGCCAACAATAAGAAAGGGGACTATTGATGCATAAGACAACCTGGCTAAACCTCAGAATGAGAGAGAGCAAAAGAAACCTGTCTCAGAAGTTCACATTGGTGATTCCATTAGTAAGAAGCTCAAGAGATGAAACATGGCTGTGGTGATTGTCACAGCAGAATTATAGGGCAGGACATAAGGGGACATCCTAAGGTGAAAGGTTTTTGTCTTGACTTGAGTGCTACATGTTGTGCTCATATGTAAAACTTCATCAGACTTCTAAAAATGATATTTGTTATGTGTAAATTATTGTTTTGCTTTTGTTTGTTTTTATATAGGCTCTCTCGGGTTGGCCTCAAACTCAAAATCTTCCTGTCCTGAGCCTCTGGGGGCTGCAGTTATAGGCGTGTGCCACCTTGCCTGGCTGACTTTCTTTGGAGACAGTGTCACGCGGTAGCCCTAAATGGCTTGGAACAGAGATCCTCCTGCCTCTGCCTCCCAAGTGCTGGGATTAAAGGCGTGAGCAATTACCACCAGCCCAGTGAATTATTTCTGATTCTAATGAAGTAGAGCAGGTTTTTGTCTCTTTATTGACCATTTGGATATTGAAACCATTTATTGAAACTAAGAACAAAAATTAGTAAACATGGAAACAGGGAAAAGTAGAAACGAGGGATAAGAGCCTAAAGGTTGAGCTGATTAGTTAAGAAAGCAGCTCTGAATGAAAGTATGAGTTTTACCCTTGTAATCTCTGATGGTCAAACTATAGAGAAAATGTAGGAATTGGCTTGTCATTTGAGAAGAGAAAAAATGTGTCATACACTCAGAAAGTTTTCTCTTGGCCCAGTTAATGTAGTTCATACATGTGTATTTAGAGGTGACTGACAGTTTGACAGTAAAGCCATATAGCTTTTTCCAGCACCCCCCAGATCAGAAGTTAAGGCTGAACTAATCTTTCGGTGGTACAGCTTATTGACAGTGACTTTGAGGGGAAGATAGGAGCCNATGAGCTTTTGGTGAAGCTCTTGAGGTTTTGGGGGACCTGGCCTCATTAACCCAGGAGGTGTCAGACCACTTGGAGCATCCCCAGCTGACACTCCCATGCAGGAGCAAGCCACTCTGTGTTGGGAGGTTACTTTATTTAACTAACGAAGGATAACTCTGCCCTTGTTCTAGACCCTGGTGGGCAGCAATGGGACCATTCTGACCACAATGCCTGTAATGATGGGACAAGAGAAAGTTCCTATTAAGCAAGTACCTGGAGGTGTAAAGCAGCTAGAGCCCCCCAAAGAAGGAGAGAGGCGGACCACACACAATATCATTGAAAAGCGGTATCGGTCCTCTATCAACGACAAAATCATAGAGTTGAAGGACTTGGTCATGGGAACAGATGCCAAGGTAAGTGCCAAGAGGAATGTAGATTCCTGCNTCAGTGTCTCCTCTGTCTGTCATGGTAGTTAGGGAAGATGCAGGCTTAAGCTGAATAGACACAAAAGTGAGTTAGAGACATTTTGATTGAAGTACTTTGGTGTTGGACCGGATTATAAAATATTGCCTAGGTATGGTGGCATATATTTATAATCCTGGCACTCAGGAGACAGGGCAAGAGGATTGCAAGTTCTAGGCCAGTCAAGGCTAAAAGTCAGTTCCATAAATGAATGACTGAATGAGGAGGGCTGGAGAGATGGCTCAGCAGTTAAGAGTATGTACCTGAGTTCTGTTCCCAACACCCTTGCCCGTTTCTCAGGACAGGCTGTAACTATAGTTCGGGGAATCCAGTACCCTCTTCTGTTCTCAAGCACTGGGCATACATGAAAGGCAGGCAAAATACTCATAAAATAAAAAAAAGTGCAAATTATCATCTAACATAAATGGAATGTTGAGAGTTGATGTGGTGACCTCCTGTACCTTTGACTCCTTCAGCTGTGCTCTGTTGTGACTGTCTGTGACACCCAGTGTAAGGGGTGCTCTGCCATGACAGACACTCCAGTGTTAGCGGGAGATACAGCTTCTTGCCTAGTGGCTAGGAATAGGTAGTGTACCTTGGAGGCAACTAAGGACATTCTTGACATATTTTTAGTAGTGTTCCCTTTTAGGAGAGAAGAGAGAGTGGTAATTGAGTCTTTGACCAAGAGCAGAGCAGAAGAAATTAATTTTTCATATCTATCTAGTTTTTCCTTTTTTTCCAATGAATGTGTCTCCTGGGAAATGGGAGGGGTTGCTTGTTTGTTTAAAATAACAACCCTATTTTAAAAGGAAGTCCATTGTTTTCCTTACAGTTTACAAGAGTATAAGTATAAATGTTAAGTAAAAAATATATATTGTTATTTAAAATAGCACTTGAGAAATACTCGGGTTTTTTGTTCTAGTGCTAGATTGAGCCCACGGTTTATACATGCTAAGCAAGCACTCCATTACTAAGCTGTATTTCCAGCACAGTACNGGTTTGTTTATCTATTTGGTTATCAGCCTGGGTTTCCTTAGCTCTTCCTGGCCTGGAACTTTCTGTATACACCAGGCTGGATTCAAACTCAGAGGTCNACCTGCCTCTGCTTAAGTGCTGGGATTAAAGGCNTGTGTCACTACACCCAGCCTCCAATGCTATTATTTTGTTTGTTTGCCATGTGTTTTCCTTCNAGTTTTTCTGTTGTTGTTGTTAATGGGTTTTTTTGTTTTGGGGTTTTTTTGGGTTTTTTTGTTTTTTGTTTTAGTTTTGGTTTTTCTGAGACAGGGTTTCTCTGTGTAGCCCTGGCTGTCCTGGAACTTACTCTGTAGACCTGGCTGGCCTTGAATTTGGAGATCTTCTTGCCTCTGCTTCCCAAGTGCTGGAATTAAAGGCGTGTACCACCACCGCCTGGTCTTAAAGTTTGTTTTTATGTTAGAATTATTATAGCCAATATTTATATGTCAATTATGTCAGTACTACCAGCCTATGGTTTACATACTATCATTATTCACATGTTAAGGGTTAAGGGGAGNCTTAGGATTTAGCTCATGATAGAGCTAGAATGTGCCAAACCCTGGGTTGTTTGATACCTCACAGCTGTGCTCCTCACTCATGAACTCTGGGGCTCTGCTGTCTTTGCTCCAGCATGCGCTGCTTTAACTGTGTTTCATCTATCTTCCTTCCCAGATGCACAAGTCTGGCGTTCTGAGGAAGGCCATTGATTACATCAAATATTTGCAGCAGGTCAATCACAAGCTGCGTCAGGAGAACATGGTACTGAAGCTGGCAAATCAGAAAAACAGTAAGTCTGCGTGTTGAGAAAGGCCTAGCAAACCTCATAGTTGTTTGGAGAAGTCCTGTGATGGGCACAAGGGAGGACTCAGATGTGTTATGAGGCCCTGTCCATGCGGGATTTTGTGAAAATGGATGGTTTTCTAAGGGGGAGTTTTCTTTGCAGAGCTCCTCAAGGGCATTGACTTAGGCAGTCTGGTGGACAATGACGTGGACTTGAAGATTGATGACTTTAATCAGAATGTCCTTCTGATGTCTCCCCCGGCCTCTGACTCGGGGTCCCAGGCAGGCTTCTCCCCCTATTCCATTGACTCTGAGCCAGGAAGTCCTCTGCTGGATGACGCAAAGGTATGAGCTTTTGAAATTTCTCACCCTCAGAGTCTCTCATTTTCCCTAAAGCAATAGTGGCCACAGAGAGGTGACTGGACCAGGACTGAAAACAATGCTGGGTGAAGAGGATGAGGAGTTCTGTGACATTAGCTGCATTTAAAGGGGTGAAAACTGCTAAGTGTGGCGGTGCATGCCTATAATCCCAGTGCCAGGAAGGCTGAGGCAGGAAGATCTTGAGATGGCAGC
>LZPO01075862.1:202172-230419 GCA_001675575.1 Neotoma lepida | reverse complement strand
ACACACGTGCACACACACACATATACACACACATGTACACACACAGCCTCTGTTGTCACACAGTTGTAGCTGTAGTCCAGGGAGCACTTTGAAGGTCCTAGCAGGTCATGGGATTCTGCTGTATTTGCTTTCACAAAACCTTGTTGTCAAAGCTGGACAGTAAATAAGTAAGAGACTGAGTCACTGTCCCTTTGGATTTAAATGAAATGCTCTCCTGGTCCCATAAGCTGCCATGAAAATGCCAGTAAGTGTCTGTAGAGCAATTTAGCCAGGCAGCTGTCCCCATGTTTCCCTTCAAAGTCTCCCCATTGCATCCTTGAGTGGCTGTGCTTTGGCTGTGCTATTTCTGACTCTGGCATTCAAGTTTTCTGNAGCTGTTACATTAGCTGATTGCTGCTTAAAGTCTATTAAAGGTCAGAACCATCAGACTACCAGACCATGAGATGGATGCCCTCATTGTGCCTAAGCTGGAAGGGGGAAGTTCCCAGACCAGCAGCCCCTGCGATGGATGCCCTGAGCTCCATGTATGCTTCTTCTTCCCCATCCACCTCTGCTCAGCTCCCTATTCAGATTGAGTAGTTTTATAGATCAAAATCATGAGTTTTAGAGTAGAGATTTTATCATTCAAAAAATGACAGAACAAGGGGCTGGGGTGAGGGGGAGGATTTCTAAAAACAACAAACATCGTTGTCCTTGTGTGTGTTTTACACTGGGGCTCTAGGTGTTATTNCGGCTAGGGTACTAGTGGTTTGAATTCCAGGAAGATGCTTTCAACATCTTTTTGAGACAAGGTCACTACATAGCCCCGGCTGTCCTGGAACTCACTCTGTAGACCAGGCTGGCCTCGAACTCACAGAGATCCACTTGTCTCTGCCTCCCAAGTGCTGGGATTAAAGGTGTGTGCTACCACCACCTGGNTGAGAATCAAAACATTTTGTTTGAAAATGCCAAAAAGAAACCTAATCCTTTGTATGTTAATTTAAAAAGAGGCTGGAGAGACAGCTCAACAGCTAAGAATACTTGCTGTTCTTGCAGAGGACCAAGTCTGGTTCCCAGCACCCACACCTGGTAGCTCACAACCACCTATAGCTTCAGTTTNAGGAGTTGGAATCCTCTTATGGTCTTAAGGGCACACGTGGTGCACATATCCAATAGAGAAATGTTTATGTTNACATTCAGTGCCAGTTCAGGTCCGCCTAGGCGAAGAGAAGTCCATTTCTGGTCTTTCCTCTCAGTTTGGGGCTCATACAAGGAAGGCATGAGACTTTCTGAAGAGGCTACAGGATGTAGCAGAAACCTGCAGCATGTGCCTTGGTTCCCTTGGTTCCCTTGGTTCCCCAGAACATAGCAACTTTGCTGCTTTCTCTAGTTTCTGTGGCTGGATCACTTCTCGGGATTCATGCAGGGCCTGTCCTCTATTGATCCACCTTTTCCCAGCATTTCTTTCTGATGACTCAACAATAGCTACAGCCAGCATTCTGCTACCTTGGTGTCACTCCTGGTCCTTTTCTTTCACAGAGCTACTTCCTTAATCGTGCACAGAGTCTGTGTGGCCCAGAGCACAGCACTGTCCCTGACTCCCTGCGCTGGCTCTGCCACCCCTTGGGCCAGAAGTTTTTCATGGAGCGAAGCTGGTCAATCAAGTCAGCAGCCAAGGAGAGCCTGTACTGCGCCCAGAGGAACCCAGGTGAGGGTGCTGTCTGCACTGCTCAGAGCTGGTGACAGGCTAGGTACAAAGGAGACAAGAGACCCAGGTGTCTCCACCTTAGTATCTTTTTCTTTCCTCTTCTTCGCATTCCATGTTAAGTGACTAAGGCTTCAATAGCATCAAATTGAAGATGTCTAAAAGGAGATTGTAATCTATTGAATATTATTTTAAGGTGTGTTANCTCATGAAGGTTAAGTAACTTTCTTGAATTTAAGCCTAGTCAGAGCCTGTCTGTGACTTAGCTCAGTTCACAGCTCTGCTGTGTGGGAAAGTCAATGCCTGTGGTTACTATATAACATGGCCACACATGATAAGTTGTGATTAAGCACCAGCTGTATTCTTAGCCCCTGTTCTAGACACTCAGGAGATGTAAAAGGTGTGGGACTTGCTGTTCCCTGGCCTCTGGGCCTTCTGGTCCCATTGGGAAAGCAGACAGACATATATGGAGCAGTTAGGGAACAATAGGCGGCAGGCAGTCATCAGTGCTCAGATGGTGACAGGGACAGGGCTCCAGGCATAAGAAGGCAAGGCAGGCTTTCTGTCCCTGGCATTTGATAGTGATTGGAGTTGACTGGCCCAGTCTTAGCGTGCAGAGGCTAGCAGGGTAGACTCACACAGAGAACACTTGAGTAGTGTTCTTCTATGGTTTCTCTGCTGAGTGGAGAGACTAAGACAAAGACTCATACTCCCTGAGTACAGAATGGATGTCAAATGAGGGTTTTTTTTGGGGGGGGGTAACTTTTTTAATAATTGTTGTGCAGTATAAGGATTATGTTTGACACCAAAAATTGAAGAAAAAAAAAATGAAAGGAACAGTAACCTCAAGTCTTCTGACAGCCTCATCACATAGTAGACCCCACAGTCAGTATAGAGATGTACCTGCATATACACACACACCCTAGGAGGCTAATTCAGAACTACACAAAGGCTTGCGCTACTTTGGGGAAGTTTTACAGGTGATTCTTTTCCTTCTTTCTTTCTTCCTTTTAGACGTTTATTTATTTGGTATTTGGTAGGGACACATGCCACAGCATGCATGAAGTCAGAGGACAGTTTGTAGGAGCCAGTTCTCTCCTGCTGTGTGGGTTACAGGGTTGAACTCAGGTCATCACCCTTGATGGTATGTTCCTTTGCCCACTGAGCCATCTCACCAGCCCTTGAAGGGCAATTCTTGGTTTGGTTGAGGAAGATTTGATCCCTGTTACAGGCACAGCTGTTTCTAAGGTTCTTTCCATGCCTTTTTCACCATAAAAAGGTCTCTGGTTTATTTGGGTTTTTGGTTTTTTGGGTTTTTTTTTCTCTTACTGTACAAAGACTTCACAGGTGCTAAACTTGTATTCTGTCACTGAGGTACACCCCCAAGTCCAAAGGTGCTCATAAGTAAGACCCATTAAACCCTTCTTTTTCTTCAGCTGACCCCATTGCCCAAGTCCACCAGGCTTTCTGCAAAAACCTGCTGGAAAGAGCTGTGGAGTCCTTGGTGAAACCTCAGGCCAAGAAGAAGGCAGGCGACCAGGAAGATGAGAGCTGGTAAAGTCCCAGTCCCCTCGGGCAGCATTCCTAGACCAAAACAGTCAGCCAGGAAGTGGAATTTGGGGCTATTTCTCAAAATGAGAGCTCTGATTTAGACCCCACGGTGTCNTTTTTTTCACCTTTTACATCCCTTCATCAACTGAGGCGGTTGTCAAAGCAGGTTAGAAATTGGATGAATTCGCTTTGCTTTTGGGGACAGAGAGCAGTGAACTGTTGAGAGAGATGGCAGTGAGGTATGGAGAGCTCACCGGCCAGACCCATCTGGCCCAGAGTGCTTGGAAACCCAGCTCTGTAGTGAGTGNGCTGTTTTTAAATTCTCACAGTTACTGAACATGACTTTTCCTTCACAGATTAAGACCTAATAAACAGAAAGGTATCAGAATCACTNGCACAAGGCCCTGGTCCTGAACAGAATGCACCTGAGCAAAGAGGGAGGGGCAGTTCTACCTAGGCAGTAGGAACTATTGGGGAACTGTGGCATTAGAATCTAGTCTGGAGGAAGAGGGGACAAATCCTGGCCCTCGGGATAGATTTCCTGTAGAGGGAAGAATATCACTGCTCTCCCAGAGATGCCTGACAAAGGTTGGCCTGTCAAGCATGAATATGATGTTCAAGTTCTGGTGAGCTTGGGATGGTGGGGAAAAGGAGCCACAAAGGGCCAATTCAGTCTTAGTGCTAGGTCTCTGTGAGTATGTAAGACAATACATTAGTATGTTCTTTCTGTATGTTATACACATGGGACCCTTTCTTTTCTTTTTAGTGAATTTTCCAGTGCTCTAGAGTATTTGAAATTACTTCATTCTTTTGTGGACTCTGTGGGATTTGTGACCCCGCCATTCTCCAGCAGTTCTGTGCTNAAGTCAGCTCTTGGTGAGTATCTGTGGGTGGCTCCACAGTCCAGAGAATTCACTCTGTACAGCCTACCACCCCTCCAGTGTGGATCCAGAAAGAGTTAGGAGCACATCTCAAAGCATCTTCCCTAGTCCTGGGTTTGTATCTGTGTCCTCCAGGCTGCTGAGCCCATACAGGGCATGGGCAGGATTCTTTGAGCAGAAAGTAATGCAACAGTGAGTGGTCAAGTACCCCACTGAAGTCCTGGCTGGGTAGTCCATGTCAGGACCCTTTCCAGATGCACAGGACAGGCAACAAAGAGTCTGAGTACCTGGGGCTGGTGGGTTTTCACCCTAACCACAGAAGGCCCTTGGAGCTGGGCACTAACACTCCTGGCCAACAAGGCTCCATCTGTGCGTCTGTACCACCCAGCTCCCCACGGCCTCAGGTGTAGTCTCCCCTGCTGACTACAGAGCTAAGATTTGATTTGCTTCTCGCTCTAAACTGCCATCAGAATGACAGTGCATCAGCTGCCACTTCTCAGCTTCTAAAGCACCTTGGGGTATGGGTTGCCAAGCTACCCTTGCCNGCTCTTCCTAGGGAGAGAAGGATCCTAGAAAATCAACTGTGGTAGCGTGGTCTCTACTGACTTCAGTGGTTAAAAGAATACATGTTCTTACTCCTTTTCTGTCACTGGCTGTCCCTCACTGGTTTTGTGAAATCTCTGGTAACAGAGTTTTACAGTTGAGAAACCTGAGGCTCAGAGAAGGAAAACTAGTAACAAAAGCATGAAATGCATGTGCTGCTACATCTCTTTCCCTGTGCCTTACCTCACATTTACACCTAAGAACAAGGTGAGCAGAGGCAGGTGGATCTNGGAGATTTTGAGGCCAGCCTGTTCTCCAGAGTGAGTTCTCAAACAAAACTAAACAAACAAACAAAAAAAATAACAAGCTGGTTGGGAATGGAGAGGTAGCTCAGCCCTTGCTGCTCTTCAGAGGACCCTAGTTGGGTTCTCCTCACCAATATTAGGCAGCTCACAATAACCTGTAACTTCAGCTCCCAGGAGACGCAGTGCCTGCTTCTGNACTCTCTGGGTACCTGCACTCATATGCACACACCCACATACACATAATTTAAAAAGAGAGTAAATGTTTAAAAACAAACAAAACATGAGCATGGGGGCTCACATCTCTAATCCCAGCATTTGAGACACTGAAGCAGGAGGATCACCACAGATTCAAAGTCAGCCGCATACTGAGATCCTGTCTCAAACAAAACAAAACAGGCCAGGCATGACAGCACATGCCTTTAAATCCTAATACTTCAGAGTCAGAGGCAGACATATCTCTTGAGTTTGAGGCTACACTGATCTACACAGTGAGTNCCAGGACAGCCAGGGCTACAAAGAGAAACNCTATCTCCAAAAATAAACAAAAATCTAACCTTAAAAAGAACATTTTTGTTAAATTTCTTTTCAAACTGGCTTCCTAATGATGGAGTACCAAATATGGAATTAATGGGTTAATAGGAGTGAACATTTTAAAGTTCTTGATACATATTGCCAGATCATGTGGGCGGGTAACCCAAAGACNCTTTACCCATCCCCACAACATAAAGATGACACACATGCCCTGGAGGGTCAGATGCCACAGAGTTCCTCAGACTGGTTCTAGTGGGTACTAACGAGTGCTTCCTGCGGCTGTTCCCATCCAGGTCCTGATATCATCTGTAGGTGGTGGACATCCGCAATCACTATGGCCATCAGCTGGCTCCAGGGAGATGATGCAGCTGTGCGCTCTCATTTTACTGAAGTAGAACGGGTCCCCAAGGCCCTGGAAGTGACTGAGTGCGTAAGCTCCTTGATTGTTTGTCTACTTCTCTCCAAGGGAATCTTATGTGAGGTAGCAGAAGGGAACAGGTCCGCATAGCCATGTTGATCTGGGGTCAGAACTATACAACAGATGGGAGCTGGAGGAGGGGCAAAGGAACCACAGACATGATCTAGGTCGGCACAGCTCTGTGTGTGTGTTCTGCATAGCTCTTCAGGCGCCTTAGCAGCTATCACTGATGCTCAGGCCGCCTCTTCCCTTCTGCTTCCATGATGCCATGTGATGAAAACGCCATAGNCCCTGGCAAATTCAGAAACAGTGGTGTGATGTCATTGTGACCACTGCAGGGAAGTCCTGCAGCTTGTATGAACTCCATTTCCAGTTTCCTTGCAGTTATCCATCAGCCCTGTCTGCTCTGTGTGTGTACATGTACATCTACTCAAGTGTGTGCTTGTCATGGTACACATATAGAAGTCAGAGGACAGCTTACAGAAATGTGTTCTTTCCCTCCACCTTATGGGTTCTGGGGACCAAAAAGCCATCAGGCTTGGTGGCAAAGCACCTTTACATGCTGAGCCATCTCTCTAGCCCCCAGCCTTTTTTNATTTCTAAAGTACCTATAGCATGAAGTATAACCAGAGACTGACATTCTTTTTGACACTGTGTCTGAACCTTGGANATGTCTAATGGTTGGTTAATGATAAACAACCCTACCTGCTGATGCCCTGGCTGTTTTTTGTTAGATCTGGGTGTTTGTGGTAAAATTATAAAATGCTGTAAGGCAAAACGTCCACCTGGGGTCTTGTCTTGAAAGCCAAAACACATTTCTTGCCAAGTAGAATTCTACCCAGAGCACAGAAGGGCTGAAAAGAGTGGGAGTGAGCAATTTGAGCTGTCCCAGTTTTATTTAAGTGGCCCTATTTTTAAGTCCCCATCCAATAAATACCCAGCCCTGTAACCACCCTGTAGTAGCTCTCNCACCTCAGTATGTTTGCCTTGACTCACCTGGAGACTGAGACTCAACAGGTAGGTTATCTAAAGTCACTTGGCCACTGAGCCGCAGACAGCAAGATACCTCATAGGCATCCCTCCCTCCCACCACAGTTCTCGGCTCCTCTGCTCCTGAGAACAGAGGAGTGGGAACCCTTGCCAAGCCAATGCCACCACTTCTCATTCTCTCCCCAGTCCAGAGACGGTAATACCAAATCTGGGTCTCGGCTCACCTCTAGCACCAAGTAAAAGAGTACTGAACAGGTAAAGGCTTGACTTGACTCAAAACCAGTGCTTCCTATCTGACGCTGGCTACAGGATACCACTATGACATCATTATAGTGACAGCAGATACTACAGTGATAGAGNATGTGACAATCCCAATCTTAGGCTTATCCACCTGTTTGTTACCCAGCTAATATGCTCTCCCTTGCTCTCTCCTCCTGGTCACTGCTCTAGGAGTCCCTTGGTGAAGGCCGTCTTCTATGCCTGTAGAGCCATGCATGCCTCACTCTCTGGAAAAGGAGACGGGCAACAGAATTCCTTCTGTCATTGTGAGAGGGCCAGTGGTCACCTATGGAGCAGTCTCAATGTCAGTGGAGCTACTTCTGATCCTTCACTTAATCATGTGAGTGGGGACCTTAGCTCCTCAAGACAGCACTGGGGTCTGATCTGTGTGAACGCTCCCACCCCACATTTACCTAGCCTGTTGGGTTGTTGAGACACAGAAGCCAGAATCGTAGTTCTCTTCCCCAGAATGGAGCCGACTGGGGCAGGCATACCTTTTGGTTCCTGGGGCAAATGTGTTTGCACCTCACCTCTCCTTGGCTCCCTTAATCCCAGATCCTGCTAGCCGGCAGCTTCCTATAAGCCACAAAGGAACTGGCCAGGGCTCTGCATTTGCTCCAGGTAGTCTGTGCTACTTCCTCAGACATTACAGTTCCCTCAGGCCTGAGGCAGCTGACAACCCTGGTGCCTATGTGGTCAGCTGCACCCCTCCTGGTGGGCTGCTGTGGTGCATTGTAGTTGCATTGCATGTTCTGGCAGTACCTGTGCAATGTTTCCACAGTGCATCACAGAGGCCTGCCCTGGCTTCCCACTGTACCATGGCCAACAGTCTCATCACTGGAGAGGACACTGGTTTGAGGCACTGCAAAAGGCCGAATCATCCTGGGAGAATGAGGANGACAGAATGTCACAGCTGGTCCCCTAGGAAATGTGTAGTGTAACTCCAGAGANGAGGGAAGGTTAGAACCAGCTGCTCTCTGGGGTTTAGTCCCAAGTAGCTGGGCTGGATTTTCAAGGTAGTGGTTGTCAGCAGGCGTGGGTGCTTTATTGAAATGAGGACAGCATGTCAACCCTGCAAGGATAGGTGTTGTGTAGGTCACAGGCTAGATGGCAAGCCACTGTTGGGCTTCCTGTAGGAGGCGTCTCCTCTGTGTATATCTTCATGAGGAAACCACTGTCAGCCATATTTGAGGAACTAGAAAGGTTTGTAGTGGCCATCCTTGGAGCTGCAGTTCCTAGNTAGCAGTTCAGGGTGGGAGAATGGTCAAAGAGCAAGATCCAGTTCTGGCTACTTTCCCACACACAAAGATACTGTTCCACTACAACTTAGAAATGCCAGCTTTGGTAGGAGGAGAGTTTCTCATCTGTGTTCCCCTGAGGCTGTCAGCAGCCATGAGATAGTAGTCAAGAGTTAGGGCCTTGTGCAGGCATGGGGCAGTACAGGTCTGGGCAGCATGGTACCCCAAGTCCAATGCCTGCAGGAAAGCAGAAACCACCTAGGTGAGATGAGATGTGGCCTGCAGGGAATCTCTGTGGTTCATTTAGGGCCACTCTCCTCTTCCTGCTGCACATGGGACTGGTGGGCTATTGGGTCCAAGGAGGTCCAAGTAGTAGCCTTGTCAGCGGTTGCAGAGTCCATGCAGCTCATGCTGGGCATGCAGAGTGCTNTTTTGTAAAATGCTCATGCAGCTGTGTTCCATTCCCATTTTATAGAGGAAGAAACTAAGGCTTAGATTAAGTCGGCATTCCAGGATCATGTAGCTACTAAATGGGAAACCTGGGAGTCCGGGTCACTGAAACAAAGACAATACTAGTGCTTCTGCCCTCATGATGTCCACCTCCTTGTCCCCTTTGTCCTTCCGCTACCTTCTTCCTCCAGGCTCTACTGCTAGAGGGGGAAGCGTGGGTTCCTTTGGGNGACCTGTTCTCCAGACCAATCATGGGAGTTTCCCACGAGGTGGGAAATCTATGCCCTGAGACCCACAAGGGTTTTCTCCCTGCCCCTACTACCTGTGTTGTGTCCCTTTTAGAGCTTTCATTTTCTTACTTGGAGAATGATGAGAACAGACCTCCTGCCTCCTGGGGAAAGGTTTAGGTTCCCCATAGCTGTTCTTTCAATCCCAGCCTGTGGGGTTTGCACCTGGGTTCAGGCCCTGGCGCTTCTGAGTGTTGGGCTGAGGGAAGGTCTGCAGGGTGCTGGGATCCTTGCATTAGGCATAGGCCANTCACCTGTCTCTTCCTTTTGGTTTATCCCCTAGGTGGTCCAGCTGCTCACCTGTGACCTACTACTGTCCCTGAGGACAGCACTCTGGCAGAAGCAGGCAGGTGCCAGCCAGGGCCTAGGTGAGACCTACCATGCATCAGGCACTGAGCTGGCTGGCTTCCAGAGGGACCTGGGCAGCCTGCGCAGGCTGGCCCATAGCTTCCGCCCAGCATACCGCAAGGTGAGGCCTAGCAGGCCAGTGGGATGTGCAGATGAGCATATATAGGTCCTGAGCTCCAGGTCCCTTCGTAGGCAGATATTGTGAAGGTGACTCTCGGAAGTCAACCATGTGACCTGTCAGGCACCTACTGGGACCCAACACTAAGTTGGGTGNCATGTGTTCCTTTGCACATTGCTGTGTGCCCAGCCCAGAGCCATGTGTCACCAGTCAGGNATGCAAGAGCGTTCAGAGGGCAGAGGAGCAGCTAAGGAGCTCCCAGTCCTGGCCANAAGGGAGCCTGACAGTCATAACCAGTTGTCAGATGGCAGCCTTACCCTAGAGCCACACTCAAAGTGAAATTGGCTGTGATTTACTTTCTAAGCCACTTGGGAACTGGCTCTGCTGCCTTCTCTCCACAGCACCCCTAGCTCCGGCTGTAGGATCGAGATAAGCCTCTGAGGACAGTTGACGACTGCACTGATACTAGACCGAAGTCATTCCTTCTTTGTTTATGTTGCTCATTAGAATAATACACTGGGCCTTTTGTTTTGGTTAGAGCAGAGTCAATATATTGCCTAGGCTGGCCTTGAACTCCTGGCCTCAAGTAATCCTGTCTCAGTCTGCCTCAGCACCTTGTATATGGAATTGCAAGCACATACCTCCAAGTTTAGATTGTATTAAACATTTCAAGTTGGGGGGTAAGGGGGTGGCTAGAACTTGCTGTGTCAACCAGGCTGGCCTTGAACTCATTGAGATCCATCCAACTCTGTCTCCCAAATGCTAGGATTAAATGGTGCACCACCATGCCTAGCTTAAAAACGATTTACATTTTTTATTTGACACCTAATAGGTTATATATATAATACATATTTATTACAAGTTAATATATACATAATGTGTAATAATCATAGTTGGCATATCTTTCACTTTATTTTTTGTTTTTATTAGAATATATTAATTATATCTAATGGGTTTCATTGTGACATTTCCATGCGTGTATACATATGGATATAATGCTGTGCTCCTATTCACCTGTTACCCTCCCCTTCCCACAGCTCCCTGTTCTCTTCTGGCTAGTCCCTTTCTGCTTCCGTGGTAGTGGTTGTTGTTGTTTTGTATTTAATGACCCAGTGAATTTCATCAAGTTTTTTCTTAGGCTCATGGGACTTTACCAATGGCTACACCACTGACGATAATGTCTCTCCGTCTCCCATCAATCAGTAATTGCATATAGATCCTCATGAGAGGGCTGAGACCTCGTGAGCTCTACCCCATTCCATGACAGGAAGTTGGTGAGCCCAGTCCTGTGCAGATCTCATGCAGGCGATTGTAGCGTCTGTTCGTTCCAGAGTACAAATCTAGAGTGCACTNGTTGTGTCCTACCCAGAAGCCAGTGTTCCACAGCACTGCCTCACTTCTGCTGGGGAAGAAATCCCTTATCCTAAGATCCAGCCTCAGGGGCGTACTGACCACTGTGTGCAGCAAGCCAAGACAATTGGCACAGCAAACAGATACAGTCCTCAGAGCACCGCACTAGCTGTGGGGAAGTATGCTTGACTGGAGTGCACAGAGCCCTGCATCAGTCGCCAGCACCACATGAGCCTCAAGTGTGATGGCACACACTGCAATCCTAGCACTTGGGAGATAACAGCATAAGGATCAGGAACCCCAAGTAACCCGGGGCCACATAGTGAGTTCGAAGCCAGCATGGGCTACATGAGACCTTACCTCAACCAAAAACAAGAGAGAAATGTGCCCCAAAATTTGGGCCATACTTACCTTACGGAATGCACTCAGGTCAGACCTCTGATCTGCTCACAAACTTGCTGGCATCGAAGGCCTCCCTTAAAATGCCTTCCATATCCCCCCCCAATTCCCTCCCCGCATCACTAAGTAACATCACTGGCTACTTAAGAGGCTGGAGCACGAGTATTACAAATTCAAGGCCAGCCTACACAACTTAGNAAGACCTCACCTCAAGATTTAAAAGGCTGAGGATATAGCTCGGTCTGGAGAGCTTGCCAGGCGTGTGTAAGGTCCTAGTTTCTATCTNTAGTATTGAGGAAAGAAAAACAAGTTAGAGGCCTAGACCTGGGCCTCCATCCACCAGTGATTCTGTTTACCTAAAAGCTGCTGCTTTAGGCCAGTGAGATGGCTCAGCAGAGAAAAGCACTTGCTATCAAGCTTGATGACCTGAGTTCAATCCTCAGCACCCACATGGTAGAAGGAGAGAACCAACTCCCACAACTCCTCAGACCCTCCATGTGCATAACATGACACTTACTCTCCACACTCACACATTCACACACACTAAATCATGGTTTTGAGCTGGCATGGTAGGTAGCTCATACCTTTAGTCCTAGCACTTGGGTGGCAGAGGCAGGTGGATCTCTGTGAATTTGAAGCCGTTGTGGTGTACAACGGGAGTTCTAGGCCAACCAGGACTACACAGTACGACCCTGTCTCAGAAACAAAAAAAGAGCTGCTGACTTATCCCAGGAAACATGTCCCAGGTCCAACCAACCAACCTACAGCCCACATGTGACCAAAGAGCAATGAGTGGTTCAACACAAAATCATAAACTTAGGAGCCAGGCGTGCTGGTGCACGCCTTTAATCCCAGCACTCGGGAGACAAAGGCAGGTGAATCTCTGAGTTCAAGGCCAGCGTGGGCTACACANAGAAACCCTGTCTAAGAAAAGAAAAAAAAAATCATAAACTTAAAAGGAGATTTCTTGTGTATATGATCTTTTGCCAGTGGGGAGGGTGGGGGAAGAACCAGCTTTATTGCACAGTTCTTAGGCATGACCCTTGTAGAAAATGGTGTTGTGTTGCAATGTCAAAGGGCCAAACAAGACTGTGAGTCCAGACTCCGTTCCTTTCTGAAGAAATAAGATAGTGAACCTGATACCAGTCTAGCTGTTCCCCCTCATCCCTCTCTTCCTTTGTCCTTTTGGCTGACTGGGATACAGCCTTCAAGGACAAGGCTTCACCCTAACTCGCCTTCAAACCCTAGAGGATACTTCAGGGCTTTGTTGCTGCCAGAAAAAGCTGCNTCTTGCCTCTGCCTCATCTAGTATTGCTTCTGCCCAGCAGCTGGCCTGTGCTCTGTCCCCATTCCTACTGTTCATCTAGGTTTCTAGCTTGACTTGACAACAAGATAGGTTGCTCTCCAGAAGCAAGAAAGGCAGGGAGATATGGAGAAAAGAGGGAGGCATCAGGTAGAAGAGGAGATGCTTGAGATATACCCACTGGGATTAGATGGGCCAGAACCCAAGAGTTTGAGTGAGACCCCCTGTACCTGCCAGGTGTTCCTTCATGAAGCCACTGTGCGCTTGATGGCAGGAGCCAGCCCCACCCGTACACACCAACTGCTGGAGCATAGCCTACGGCGGCGTACCAGTCAGAACAGCAAGCATGGTGAGTCCAGCAGCTCCCTTACCGAAGGCCTGATGTAGCCTTGCACTCGGAGGGAGAAGGGAGNATGGAACCCTGGCATCTGGCAGAGTGTGCTCTAAACACTTGCCTCTCTTGGCTACTTAGTGGGCAGGGGATGAAAGGAGCTGGTACTTGACTCAGTGGGCAGCAGGAATGGTGTTAGCTGAGTAGTCATGAATGGGGCTTAGGATGTCGTCCAGTGCAGGAGCAGGGGAGAAGTTGCATGGGTTCAAATATCGCAGCCCACACAGTGACTGTATGGGATGCCTGCCAAGTTCATCTTCTGTCCTGTGAGGAGGACTAGGGAGAGAACAGAATATACCTCCTCACAGGATGAGGGGCTGAGTTCAACAAATGAGGCCACATGAAGTCCTTGGGATAATGCTTACATAAATCTCATTCCCACAGGAGAGGTAGACACCTGGCCTGGCCAACGAGAGCGAGCTACTGCCATCCTGCTGGCCTGCCGCCATCTTCCACTCTCTTTCCTGTCTTCCCCGGGCCAGCGGGCAGTGCTGCTGGCTGAAGCTGCCCGCACCCTGGAGAAGGTGGGTGACCGGCGTTCCTGCAATGACTGCCAGCAGATGATTGTCAAGCTGGGCGGTGGCACTGCCATCGCTGCCTCCTGACCACGTACAGGGCTTGGTCCACCTCTTTCTACCTTTGTCTCTTTCTCCCAGGATCTTCCCTCTGTCTCTCAGACTGTCTCCCCATCTGTTTTTCTTCCTCGGGCTCCAAGAGCTGTGAGGATGACGGCAAGACTGACTTTCTGAACTGTTACCTGCCAAGGCTTTTGGATCATTTCAGGCCAGTAGGACCATGGGTAAAGCTCCTTAAGACTGCTGTGGTAAATGTCCATGGTCTAAAGCCCAGGTGGGCTGAGAAGAAAGGTGGCCTGAGCAGGAATGGGGTGATCTCCTCACTTGAAAGCAACACGGGGTACTGCCGAGCCCCTTCCCCAGCTCTCTGGAGACTCTGAGTGTCCCTCCCTGCCTCTTTGGTTTTTTTGTTATGTTTTGTTTTTTCATCAGGCTTTCTCTGGGAACTAGGTTTCTGTGCACCAGAGAGCATTTTGGACTTACCTGGCATGCCCCTTTTTATACAAATGTTTTTATATGTGTGTACTTGGGCCTGCTACAATACAGGGCCAAGTTGCTGTGGCATCTTGATTTCTCCCTGGGTCTGCATTCCCTCCCCTGGGCCTGACTAAGCCTGTTCATTGTTTTCTCATCATTACAAGAGACAGCCAGGGAAGGAAGGGAGCCCAGTCCTGGCGAGGTGGATGGGAGGCAGAGGCAGGTCTAGGGATGGATAAAATAATGTTGGCATTGTTTTTTAATTTTTTAAAAAATAAATGGTATCTTATTTAATTGTCCTGTTCCTTCCCACTCCTCCACCCCCTGAGATGGCAGCCTGAGCTCAGGGTAGGTCCAAGATGCTGGACAGGATGAAGCCACCATTGGGTCTGGGATCCAGGGGTCTTCAGCATGNTTTATTTTTTCCTTCCTACCCCCAGCCTAACTCCTACCTTCCATATAGCCTATTTTTATCCCTAATTCCTGTCTGTGAATAAGCCAGGGTGGCAGACACTGGTCCCAAGCCCTCCCCAGCAGCAAGCCTCTCTTTTTTCAGGGTAGGCAGCAGGAATCAGGTATCTTGCCTTGAGATGGGGGAGTCCTAGGAAGAAGAGGGGTCTTGCTTTCCTGGACTGCTTGGCTCAGGGCTTCCTGAGAGACTTGAGAGGAATCCTCCCTCCTCGTGCTTCTTCAGGCTGTTNGAAGCAGAGAGCAGGCAGGGGCGGGCCCTTCCTATGCTTGGACCCCACCTATCCCTATCCTGGGTCTCTCCCCAACTATCACTGTAATTTATGGCCCCCACCCATGGGGCAGCCCAGCCCTTGTGTCCTATGTATATACTGTGCCTTTTCTCCTTGTTGAGGGGTGGGAGGGTGGTTTTTCACTGAATGGGATACACCTATGTCTTCCTTGATGTTGAAACATTCACCATGTGCTGGACATAGGGTTATTCAATAAACAGATTGGTACCACCTAACACAAGGTTGTGTGAGTTTGTAGTATGATCTCTCTGGTGACTTAACCACATGACTGCGTAACTCGACCAGCAGTGCGCTAGGGACTAAGAGCAGCCAGGTGGCTGCAGTCTGATGGTCCTTCCTTGCCCACAGGCGAACCTGACACACTGTAGGGATGGGTGAAGGTCTGGGATTAAAGGGCTGTTATCCAGCCCCTTGCCTGGCCATTCAGCTGGCTGGTTGACAGTAGCAGGTCTTTGGAACTTGAGGTGTGAAGTCACTCCTCCATCAGGTGGGCCACTTCTTCATTTCCACTTATTAGAGAGACAGGTNCTCCTAGGCAGCTAACTGGTTGATGGCCACATACAAGTGCGGTTCTTGTATTTCCCGGCAGTCACTTTGGTGAACTGGCCTCTCACCTCCGCTTGCATGCATGCAGAATGTGATGGCTAATNCCTACCCTTGACCTCAGCACCACAGGCTTACTGCTCAGATTAGAGTGCTGTGATGTACATGAAGTACCAGTGTACGGTGAGTGCTTTGTGAAGCTGGAGAGAGGTGGGTGGCAAGACCACACGGAGTATTTGGGCCTTGGTAGAGGTAGAATGGAGGATTTGTTCCATCTGAGAATGAGCCTGAGGCTGAACTGTTTGCTGTGTGACTGCGTCTTGTTCATCTGTGTTCATCTGGCCGAGAAACGACCCTGACCCACATCCTAAATGGTATCAACAGTGGAGTATAGTGCAGAGGAGGTTAGAGCAGCCAGGAGGGTCCACCAGCACATGCACTCAAATCAGCATTTTAGTAGTGACCACCACACTTGGCACAGCCAAGACCTGCATCAGCGTGGCAGGTGACCTGAGTGACCCTGGGCAAGGTACTTAGGTCCCAAAAACCTTAATTTCCTTATCTGCAGACAGCCCCATAGGTTTCTTAGGATTAGAGACGGCAACAAATGGTACCAGTGTGCCACCCCTGGGAATGAACGAAGGGCATATACCTCACCTGGCTGTAGCTGGGGTATCCCCACACACACCAGAACCTGGAACTGAGGAACTTGGGGAAGATGCAGAGAGACAATGACAGTACCCTGGGCCTCAGCCAGGTACTGGGAGCTTCTGGCAGGAAGGGGAAAGAGAGCTGGCAGTGCCAACCCCGTGCATCGGGAGCACCCCAAGGGAGGGGCATTGCTAGGCTCCCATTCCAACATCTCCATCCCCCGAGCCCCAGAGCAGCTCCTGGGAGGAGGCTAGGCTCCTCTATCCTGAGCACCAGATGTCCATGTGGCCCACACCCATTAGGGGGGTGGCCCTGGGCCAATATGGCCAAGCATCCTGCGAGGCAGGAGCCGGCCCGGGGCCAGACTATGTGGATGAGGATCAGCCAGGCTGAGCTAACTCAAAACTGTTGAGTGAGAGATCAGCTGCGGGATGGGGAGGGGCTAGCCTCTAGGAGACCCCCACATAGGCCCCCCCACAGGGGTCCAGACCCTCTGCCCTGAACCCAGACCTTAAGGTGACTGAGGCCTACCTGCTCTCTTCTATGGCTCCCTCTGCTCTGAGCAACGTTTGGCATTCAACCCAGCCACCCTCTCTGGCCACTTCTCTCTGGCTTGCACTACGGTCTTGTACAGTCAATGACTAATGATCCCCTTGGGACAGGAACCACATTAGAGGGTTTATTTACACAGGTATGGATAGCCCTACATTCCCAAGGACAAAACACCTGGCCCTACCCTTTTGGCCCCTTAGCCATAGGCTCCAAATGTCCCCAGTCTGTCTCTTATACACATCTAGATGTGTATAAGAGACAGGCCTNGGGCCCAGGACCACGCAGAAGGCTCTAGCGGCTCTGCTTCAGACCGTGACCTCGGCTTTGCTGTTGGTGCTTAGGTGCCGGGGCCCTCTGCCCGCGCTGCTGTAAAAGGTGGCGGGCTGTGCACTGAAGGCCTCGGGCAGCTTCTCCACGCTGAACTGACGCCGCGGGACGTGGCTGGGCCTCCGGGGCGCAGGGGAGACCTGAGCCACCAAGTGGCTACGGGGAACCGGCCGCGTGGGGCGGCCCGCGGTCCAGGCCGCATAGGGGACCGACGAGACAGGGCCGGCGGGAGGTANGTATCCCGGAGGGGCCCAGGGACAGGCTTCGAGCAGCGCAGGCAAGTCCTCCGGAGNACGCGGGGTCCGCGCAGGGAGGGTCCGCGGGGCNGGCTCGGTAGAGGGAAAACGTTGATAGAAGTCTTGGGGTGCAGCCTCTGCGGGGGGCAGGGGAGGGACAGGACGGAGCGGGTCAGGCGTCTCAGCACCTGCCCTAGAAGATGGGGTCAGCTGCTGAGGGAGCCGAGTGGCTGCTTGGGGGACGTCCTGAGCTCCGATTGGCCAAGCTGGCTACCCTTAAGGGCGAGAAGGTAGTATACCAGTATTCCTGGGGAACTGGCGCCAGCAACAAGCACCTCACCTGTGGCCTTGAGGGCCGCTGCTTTGAGAGTAGCGAACTTGGCGTAGTCGGGCTGCAACGTCAGGGTGCCACCACCCTGCAGCCGGGGGCCGCGCGGGGGTCCCGGGGTGGCAGATCCCAGAGGCGCATTATTGAGGCGTTTCTTGTCTAGAGGGGAGTCGGGGATAAAGAAAGCAAGCTGACCTTGCCTGCGCCACCTCTTCTCAACGCCCTCCCCAACAGCAGCTCCAGGCAACTTGGGGCATAGATGGTTCTCCAGAATGTTCTGGCTTGGCTCACAAAATCATAAATAATGGCCGCAAGCCCCGAAGGATGCTACCGTAATGGATGGCTCTCTAGCTAGCAAGGCGCTAAATCCCCACAGAGATGGAGGNGCACTGAACTCCAGAACNCAACATATACAAGGTGGGGGAACCGTCAAGAAGCCCAAGAGGGTGAGTTCCAGACCCATAAGCCTGAGCCTCGGAACCACAGCCCTAGCCAGTATATCCTGACTCTGGAGCCTTTCTCACAAGCCTTGCCCAGGAGACTGGAGGCTACAGGATGGTTCCTCTTCACCAAGGGCTTGTCTAGACCCCAATCACATCCCGCATAGCAGTTCCATCTCCGTTCCCTAGCCAACCAACCAACCCTCCCCACCTCCACCTCATCCACTGCCTTGTACAGACGGGCCAACGCCCATCCACTAGCCTACTCACCTGTGTTGTTGTGGGGGGAACCCCGAAGAGCACCATCACCCATTTGTACCTGGACACAGTTACCCAGGTGTGGACCCAGAGGTGGAGGCAATGGTTCCTGGGGGCTTGGCTGTTTGAGAAGTTCTGTCAGTGTCCTGTGGAGAAAGAAAGCTGTTGAGGGGACTTGCAACCTCCCTGCCTCTCCATCAGCCAGATAAGGCTGGCAGTAGCCACCATTGTCTCCTTGTTTTGTTTTGAATTATTTTATTATTTTATGTATAGTAGTGTTTTGCCTGTACCACATGCATGCTTGGTGCCCTCAGAGGCCAGAAGAGGACATCAGATTCTTACAGCTGGGGTTCAGATAGTCATAGGCCAGTGGTTCTCAACCTTCCTAATGCTGTGACTCGAATACAGTTCCTCATGTTGTGATGACTTCCAACCATAAAATTATTTTGTTGCTACTTCATAACTAATTTTGCTAGTCATGAATCATAACATAAATACCTGTGTTTACNGATGGTCTTAGNCCACCCCTGTGATAGGGTCATTCGACCCACAGGTTGAGAAGCACTGTCATAAGCCGCCATGCGGGTGCTGGGAATTGAACCCAGCACCTCTGAAAGAGCAGCCAGTGCTCTTAACCCCTGAGCCATCTCTCCAGTCCCCAATGGTCTCACTTTATATCTCTGGGCAGTTCCTTGAACCCTCTGGACCCTCCCTTCTGTTCTTCCTAGGAACTGGCCTCAGATATCTCATTTCCCTACCAGGCGTGACCTGTCAGCCTCACTTGTGGCCCCAAGGTGGCCATCTCCCAAAGCAGGTCAGGATGAGGTCATATGGAACATGGGCCACCTTGTCCTCCTGAGGTTCCTTCCTGTAGTTCACTCTCCGAGACCCTCCCTACTGAGGTCCCAGCGAAGCTCTCCGCATCCAGTGTCCTTCTCTTCATCCTCCTCCCATATTCTTATTCATTCAAATGCTGCCAGAGTCCCTCCTCCAAGGTCTCCCTTAGCTGAAACTCCTGCAGTATAGGCATCTGCTGGGNCTGGGACCTAGCTGTCACACAAGCAAGGAAGGCAGACAATGAAGAAGAGAGGNGAGCTACAGAGATCCCTCCGTGACAGCCCTGCACCCAAAGGCTGTGTGACCTTGGGCAGCTGCCTCCCTGGGTATCCAGAACACCCAGCCCCCACCCAGCTGTGACAGTGTCTGGCTCAGCCTTTCCCATAGGCAGCCCAGCCTTCAGCCCAGCTGCCTGCAGTGCCCAGAACCCATGATTTCCTCCTACTCTGTCTGACCCTCCTTCTGGGACTGAGTTACNACTGATTAATNAAGAGGCATACTGGAAGACACCTGAAGTGGCCAAGGATTAGCTGCAGGGTGGCAGGGTCTAAAAGGGTCTGCAGCCTGCCTGAGTGGACCTCTCCTTTCCCCAGTCCTCAGTGGCACCTGCCAGTTATCCCATCACCGGGCAAGCACCAATAANCAAGTTCTCCCAAGTAAAGGCGGAATCATCATGCCTCTAGGCCTTTGCACATACTCCAAAGCCTGCTCCAATCCCCTCCATGCCCTCTGAGAAGCCTCCTCTAGCCATCTGTATCAGCATGACAGAATTAAAGAGAAACTTGGGCAGGGGTTCAGGATANACCCACCTAGAAGCCCAAAGAAGAGAGTCAAGGCACATTGTTATGGGCACATTACCAAATCTGAATTTGCAGATAGGTGTTGCAAATGAACAAGCCCGCTACAGACTAGCCCAACCAGCCATCTACCCCAATGAGTCTCAGCTCCCATTGCTTCTCTGACCCACTGCTACTTCTGTCCTGCACCAGAGATCCCAAATTCAGAGGCTGAGCCTCTGCTTCTGCAGCATTCAGAAACCCCCCTGCTAAACGCCCACACTAGCAGTTCAGTAGCTAGGGGAGAAATACAAGATCCCGGTCCCGGTTCTGCCCTCCAGCTGTCTAGAAGGGGATGGGCTAAGTGGTCTGGTGGCAACAAGACTCACACTCTGCCCCTGAGACATCCACATCTGGTCCACCAGGTTGGGGGAGAGGGGGGCTGGAAGGGACTTCTCTCTTGTCACTCCCAGTGGCAGCCTGTTGCATGTGGTGTCAACAGTCTGACCAGGCTGGGATGTGGGTGGATAGGGAGAGCACACAAGCAGGGCATGGGATTTGCTGGACAGAATCTCAGCATTCCCATTTGGCTGAAAATGCAAAATAAGCTCAAAACTCGAGCCAGCACCCGGCAGGTCTGTGAAACACACAGGTCTCTATTCCCTCCACACTTGAGTCCCATCTGAGCAACCGGAGAGCCAGACCTTTGCCTGNGGGCTATTGAGGGGACGCGTCTGAAACTCCAAGGAATGAAGGTCAGGTTTGAGTCACACTGGGTTGGGGAAATGGATGGAAGTGGGAGGAGGGAGGGGCAAGTGGGAGACGCAGCCGGGGAACCCGCCAAACACCACCTTCTCCCTTCTCTCCGCCCAAGACCACCCTCGATACTGCCCCAGTCCGTGTCCTGCCTGGCCATCGTCCATGCCCCCTCCCCTGGACGCCGAATTTTTGTCTTCTGTAGAGGTTTAGAGCTACAAGGAGAACGACCCAGAGCCCAGTATAGGCAGGGAAGGTCAAGGGGAGAGGATATCAGGTGTCTCCTGCGGGGGCAGGAGAGAGAGACCCAGAAGAAAACAAAAACAAAAAAGGAGAAGGGGGCTGCCAAGAAGCCTAGATTTACAGGGGGTCGAGAAGGGTGCAGTTGCAGGGGAATTTGGACCCAGTCGGGGACCGTAAGGACGCGGCGGACTGGAGGGTGCGCTCACCTGGTCACCGTGCGCCGAGCGCGCGGGCTGTGCGCTCTCTCCAGGCCCAGGCGTGCCCCGATGCCAACCAGCACGAGTAGCGCGGCGACACCGCACACCGCGTAGACCGCAGTGTGGCTGCGCTCGCGGGCCGGATCGCGCGGGGCGGCAGTGTCGCGGGTGCGGGCGGGCGGCCGGCCAGTCTGCACCCAGGCCGGCGTGTCGTAGTTGGAGCAGCGGCTCTGGTCCAAGCGGCGCGGGCCGTCGTGGCAGCAGAAGCGGTAGCCGCACGTGCCGCAGCAGAAGCTGTAGACACCCGAGCTGCAGTTGAAGGGCGGGTCCCACTGGCCCATCACGTCGTAGTAGCCGCGGCAGCGGTCGCCTCCCTCCGGGGCCACGGTGCNGGACGCTGCGGGCTCCTGCGCCTCGGGAGCCCCCGCGCGGCCCGACGGCGACCCAGCCAGCAGCAGTGCCAGCCGGAATGCGAGCGGGAGCCCATGCGGGCGCCGGCCACCGCGATGTCCCCGCGCCCCAGCGCGCTCCATGCAGCCCGCGCCTCCTGCTATTGCGCCCCGCGCATGGCTCGGCGCGCGGCCGCTCTGCCCGGCTCCCCCGCGCCCTCCGGGACCGGTCTCTCCGCTGTCCGCGCTGGCTCCGGACCGACGCCTCCTGGTNAGTCCGCGGTTCCAGACACAAGTGAGCTCCGTGTGGAGTGCGCTGGGCTGGACCTCCGGTGGGCGCGCCCTCCTCCGGGGCTCACCTCGGACTGCTCACGGTGGAGCCCGGAGGCGGGTGCTCGCCTGCACGGTCCCCAGCTCCCTCTGGCCTCGGCGGGCGTGCGGGCCTGGGTCTTTCGGGGACTGAGCCGGGCGGCGGGTCGCCGGACACCGCTGCCTTCCCGCCGCCCGCTCCGCGCTGCCCGCGCTCTGGCTCCGGCTCTGGCTCCGGCTCTGGCGCGGGCTCGGCGCGGGCTCGGGAGGGCGGGAGAGGGAGCGAGGGGAGGAGGGCGGGAGGGAGGCAGAACCGGGGGAGGAGCGCGGCCGCTGCGCCGGGAGGGAGGGCTTCTGTAGGGCCAGCGCTGTGGGCGCGCCCCACCAGGGACCCTGTGCAAAGCCTCCCTCAAATTGTCTGAATCGGACCCTCGAGGGGGCTCAGCTTTGAGCTCTGGGGACTCGGATATGGCCTTGGATGAGAGGTTCCCTTCTTTTTAAGAAAGGAAACAGAGGCATAGAGATCAGAGTAGCCTGGAATAGGCCAGNGGCAAAACACCAATGCACATAAAATAAAAATAATTTTTTAAAGGAAAGTGTAGAATTTTCCAAGTTGTCCTCAGACCTCCACAGGGCATGCATGTGACATCATAGATGCACACGTACGTGCATGCACACACACACACACACACACACGCCCCATCGTTCCTTCCCTCTATCTGTTCTGATTGTGACATGAGTGAAGTCCTACAATAAGGACCCCCAGCACAAAAAACGGCAAAGAAGCAAGCTTGGATCAACCCCTCTCTGGTCTGCCCCAGAGCATGCGCCCTGCTTTCAAAACCTAGACATTTGGCTGGGGTCCTGGGATGTCCCAGTTCTGGGCACAGCCTGGCCAGAGCCCTCAAGAGGTCTGCTCCCCTCCTCAGCCTCTGCCTGAGAAGGTTGGCCAGATCCTGGGACCAGGCCTGTAAGTCCTTGGTCTCTAACTCGCTGGAACTCTCAGGTCCTTTCACAAGTTGAGGAAAAGAATGGCAGGGCATGGCTCAGTCATCTTTGTCGCCCCCCACCCCCTGTTGTTAAGTTTTTAAGGAGAATGTGACCCTGATGCTGGGCCTTGCTTCTCCCTGACTCAGTAGCTACTATTAAAATCAAAAGGTTTCCCTGGTACCTGCAAGGATGAAGCAGTACTGTAGACTTGGGAGGCTGAAGTGGAAAGACCACTTGGACCCACAACTTTGAACATCCTGGGCAACCCTGTCTCAAAATGCAAACAGAGCAAAGTAGTGTCACACCCCTAAGGATGAAGCAGGAGGGTTGCTTGAGGCTGAATTGGTCTACATGGTGAGTTCCAGTCTATTGGAAAAACTCTGCCTCAAGAAAAGAGAGAAGGGAGGAAAGAAAGCTAGCAATTTGGGTTTGGTGGTGCATACCTGTAGGATTGGGAGTTCAAGACCAAGCTGGGCACTGGTGGCACATGCCTTTAATCCCAGCACTCGGGAGGCCAGAGGCCTAGGTAGACGGATGTCTGAGTTCCAGGACAGCCAGGGCTACACAGAGAAACCCTGTCTTGAAAAACCAAAACCAAAACCAAAAAAGAAAAAAAAAAAGAAAGAAAAGGGAACTCAAGAGCAGCCTGGACCGTAGGAGACCTTATCTCAAAACCAAAACCAACCAACCAACCAACAAAAAACAGTGAAATAAATCAAGACCTTTTCCTGAAGGGCAGGATTCATAATCCATTCCTTCCGGGAGGTAGAGATTAACAGAACACTTCTCCATGTCCAGATGGGGACACCAGGAGGACAAGGGCTAGGTTTCCAATTCACCCCAGTGTCCCTCTGCTCCCAGCACAGCTCGAGTGCCTGTCAATATTTGCTGAATGAAGGAGTGAAATGCCACTTACTTCTAACTCCTGTATGGTGAAGAATTTAGCCACCCTAGGATCCTTCTCCCTTCTCAGCCTCCCCTCCTTTGGAGCCTGGAATCAGCTTATGAAAATGGAGAGTATAGGAGGAGGAAGAGGAAGGATTTACATCTTAAGGAGGATCGAGTTCTTCTGGTGTGTGAGATGAGGGGCTGACAGGCTATTAGTGGGTTAAAGCTGGAAGGAGGACAACTACCCGCCTCGCGCCCATCAGGCTGTCTCCATTTACCCTAGCTAAAAATGACCTGTCCCCTCCCCATACACATGCACACAAACCCACGTGATTTCCAGCCAGACTCCCCCTCATCCCCATAAAGACTTTCTACATTGTCATTTAGAGGGTGGGGAAAACAAGATGGGCAGAGACATGACATGCTTTAATCCCATCACTGGAGACAACCCGCCACAAGCCTATCGCACTTTACCGCCTATGTTGGGACTGGTTTTTAGTTCAGGTTTTGTTACTCTGTTCAGAACTTAGGGGCTGTGCTTTCTGGCGCATTCTTTTTCCTGCTTCCTTCCCTGGCTTCCCTAAAGATGGGGTAAGCGCCACCAACTGTGCTGTGTACATTAGTTCCTGTCACTCTGCCAAGCTGACCTTGGGGCTGCAGGGGCTCTGAGGGTGCCCTCTCTCCAACCCCATTTCTGAGCAGCGCTTTGGAACTGTGTTGTCTTCCTATGTCCAGAGTCTGCCCTGATTGCATCTCTTCCCAGGCCCTCTCTTACCCCTATTGTGTTGGTGTCTGCTCAGCACCGACCTCATGCTGACTCCTCGGGACCTACAAATACCTGTAGTGTAGAGTGATTCTGTTGGGCTAGCAAAGGAACTGATTCCAGTTCCCCATCCTACACAGGGACTGACGTCCAAACCTCACCCCATCACCAGCTCTCTTCCTGTCTTAGCCCGATTCTATGGATTCTGTGGTCAGCCGACAACCACAAGTGCCAACAACTACAAGGTCTGTGCCAAACATTCAATGCCTGTCTGTATGGACACGTGGTCTTGGGGTGAGGAGCAGCAGGAGAGAGATACAAGACACAGCTGGTCTGTGTTCTGGGGTCTGACTATCCATGCAGCTGATACCCCACTTCGGGAACAAGGCCATGAGCTGGGCTAGGGGTTCGAAGGGTTCAGTGAAGGACAGACCTCTTTACCCTGGACCCCAGGGTCTCTGACCACAGCAAGGCTCTGGGGCACCCACCCCCCATCTTTCCCCTCCCAAGCCTGTGTCACCAAAAAGTCGTCCATTGATCCAGGCTTAAAATAACCCCTGGCATCTGCAGTGAGCCCCACGGGGCGGGCAAGAGGAGCTGAGTGTCTGCCTGAAGGGCACCCGCCCCGCCCCCCCAGCTCCCAAGGCTGGCAGCTGAGTGTAAGTGTGCAGGCGGAGTGTGCTCCTCAATGTGAGAGTGAGAGAGGCCATGTCAGGGGCAAGGGTGACTCTCAGGGACTTCCCTGCTCTGTGGGTTTACATAGTCTACACTGCGCGACTGGCTGTGGGAGGCTGAAACTCTATGGACATTAGCAAAAGCTTGTGTTGGGCCTCAGTGTCCCTGTCTTAGACGTTAGGTGACCACCCGTCTTCCACTCTGTACAGTTGTGGACAGGAAGGTTTGGAATTTACTAGACAGAAACCTAAGAACAGGGGAGGGGAAGTGACTTGCTGTGATTGGCACAAAGCCAGGAGGAGCCAGGGGCTGACCTGGAGCCGAACTGCAAACCCTGCCGAGCCTGCTGTTGGCCAGCTCAGTATACAGCAGCTAGAAGCCCTCACTGTCCCAGGGAAGCATATCTTCCCCTTGACCTGCACATAGGCAGCCAGTGCNGACGGCCTCCCGGAATGACTGTTCTTTCGCTCCTTCTCCCTGGAATGCCTTCTCCTGCCCTTATGATATTTCTGTTCATTGTGGAGCGATACTGACTAGGTTACAGTTCCCGCTCTAGGTGAACCCATCTGTCCTTCTGAATCTTAGTTTTCTCATCAGCAAGATGGGCATCCAGCTTTCACAGAGCTACAAGGAGATGCTAAAAGGCCATGACTGGAAACACCTAGTGTAGGCAGCCACCTAGGAGCACCCCTGCAGGAGATAGTGATGTGACATCAGCTGCCACTCAAGTCGGAAGGCAACACCTAAGTTCTTCCATTTCCTCCAGAGGTTCTAGGGAGGTTGAACTCCCTGCTAGGACAGATGCTGGCACCAGGAGGGGGTCTGGAGGGAGGGCCCTGGGCTGCCTTTGTCTCCTGAGAGGCAGCTCGTGACTCAGGCTCCAGCTGCCTGTGGGAGGGAGGGGGCGACCGGGCTCCTGAGGTCTCAAGGGAGCAGCAGGATTGAGGGGGGCGGGGCTGGGCTGGGCTCTGAAACTCAGCCTGTCTGCCCCAATATTTATGCACTGTATCCTGGCCTCTGCCTTCCCCTGCCTGGGAGGCTCAGGTACTCCCCCCCCCCTCTGCTTGCACCCACCTGATTGGTGTCCTTCAGGAGCCTCCAGAGGCCAGAGCTGGTGAGAACAGGGCTGGATGGGGAGTAGATAGTGCTGCCACTGGTTCAGGAAAGTCCTTCCAGCCCAGGAAGCCCATGCCTGGGGGCAACTCCACCGAGTCAGCTCAGAAAGCGGGGTGTGGAGGTGTCCTGATTCCTATCATTTGCACAACATCCTAAAGTGTGTGATGGCCCACATCCAGACCCCTCTTGTTTCAGCCGCAGTCCTCTGAAGGCATGTGAGGACAGGGACCCCTCGTGAAGAGAGCTAGAAGGGGAGTGGGGGTTTATACTCAGCGGCAGAGAGCTAGCCTGGTGAGCACAAGGGATTCCATCCTCAGCAGCATGAAAAGAAAAAAAAAAAAGCTTGGTGTGGCAGCGAACATCATTTTTAGGGGTTGACCAGATCAGGAGTTTAGGGCCATTCTCTGCTACACAGGGAGTTCCAGCCCAGCCTGGACTACTGGAGACCGCTCTTAAAACAAGAAGGTACAGTTGCCTCAATCCCGACCTGCCCTTTATCAGTCTCCGCCCTTGACCCCACCCCTTGGATTTGCCTCTGGTCACACCCCTTTTCTGCATCCCTGTCACCACCTCAGCTCCGCCTCTCCTTGACCCCACCCCAGGACCCGACCCGCCCCTCTATTCCGACCCCCTAGGCTGCGGCTGGTGGTCTGTTGCTGACTTCCTCAGCTGCACAGATAGTTTCTCCCATCGAGGAGGCGACACGCAGACCTGGATCCCAGGTCTCTAAAATTTAGGGATCCATTCCGTCCTGCCCCTCCACCTAGCTGCAGCACAATGCAGAGGCTTGGGAAGGCGCGGTGACAACTGGCTGCTCTTCAGGAGTCCTTCCTTTTGTTTTGTTTTATTTTTTAAACTCAAGGTCTCATGAACTGGATATGTAGCTGAAGATGGCCTTGAACTCCTGATCTTCTTGCATCCATCTCCCAAATCCTGGGATTACAGGTACTAGCCATCATGCCCCATTTTATGCCGTGCAGGAGGTGGAACTAAGAGCTTCAAGGATGCTAGGCAAAGCACTCTTATCAACTGAGCCACATCCCCAGCTAGAAGCCCCAGTTTGAGACAGACCTTGAAACATGCCACCAACTTCTAAGGATGGTGCTGTCTGTGTTCATCTCTGCTGACAAAGAGGAGGTTGGGGGCGGAGCGGAGGTCAGCAGGCCTTCTTATCTGGCTTTGCTAGTGGGTCCCCACCTCCACCTTGAATACCCAGGCCCGGAGCTGCCAGGCAGGAAGTGAAAACAGCCTGCAGGAAACACACCAAGGGGAACTGAGACTTCTGCCCTCTGCCCCCACCTGTTAGTCCCTGGGGACCTTGGGGAAACCAGACCCTCCCCAAGGAAACCCCAGACAGAAGCAGGCTAGGGGGTGTCGGGCTGTCTCCCTCTGTTCCCACTTCATCCAGTGTGCCTTCCAGAATCTACCTTGGGCCAAAACTAATGTCAAAGACAAGTCTTTGAGTAGTCATGGAAACAAGAGGTGGGGTCCAGCGTCAGTGCCTGAGCCAGCCACTACCAAGAACCTAGCTTGGGTAGGTGACCCCCTGTTGGGTAGGCAGACCAGGTAGGGAGGGCCAGGAACCCCAATAAAACTCAGCCCCATCGCTGATTGTGATTGGTGTCTTGGAACCACATAATCACGCTTGTAGATATGAAATCCTTCCAGCTATCAGGAAAGTGGCATCACCCACAGAGGTCATTAGAAAGGTCAAGGCCACTGTCACTGCCGTCCTTCTGGAAATAGAGACCACGCAGAGGTTTTTGCAGAAGGAGGCGCTAGCTCTGTGCCCGTGACTCCAGCAGAGCCTGCAAGGACCAGATGCTTCACGGAAAACTTGACGACTGTCGAAAAGCCCAGTTGGGAGTATTTAAAGACAGAAACCTGCTGTATGTGACGATCAAGATGGAACTTAAAGGAAAAAGTATGAGGGGGGGCAGCACACACTTGTGGAGGTCGGGGGAGGTCAGTCCTCCCGTTCCACCACGTGGGTTCCAGGATCAAACTCAGGTTGCCAGCCTTAGCAGCAAGCACCTTTACCCGGTGAGCCATCTTAAGACGGGAAACTTTGAAGACTGCCATGATTATAGTGGT